>BSBK01012556.1:7500-188820 GCA_027943335.1 Chamaecyparis obtusa
GGGTGTGCAAACTCAAGCACTTGGAGCATGCAAATTAGGATGATTTGAGGATCAAGAAGACCCAAAATGACACAAAATAGGTATGAGGAACCTATTTTGCCTCAAAGGCCTCAAGATCACACAAATGTGCAAAGCTTAAAGATGAACTAAGATTGATTAAACAAGAAATGAATCTATGTTAATCCAATTAAGCTAATTTAGATGTGATTTAAGCTTGGAAATGATCTAAAATGATGAGTTTATGCTTATGCTAGAATGAAAATGGCATTATAACTTTGCTATTGAGTTTAAAAGTTGAAAGATGATTTGCCTTAGGAAGTGAGGGTATTTATAGGAAAAGGGAAGGGCTTGGTTTAAAAGGATGAGTCAGAGTTAGGGCTAAGGTTAGGGTTGAGTCAAGGACAAGTGTCCTGACAAGTGTCAAGGGAGGATTGAGTTGAAAGTTTGAGGGCATGTGCACAATTTGGTAAATGTGCCCAAGGCCAAGAGGTGGCAAGGAAGGGATAAGAAGGTCTTAAATGCATTTGAAGAGGTGGCCAAGAAGGCTTAAGAAACTCTTAAATGCATTTGAAGAGGTGGCCAAAGAGGTGTCCCTCTTTGTTGACCAAAAAGGATGACAAAGAGGAGGTTAGCATAAGTTTTGGTAAACCTTTTGCTAATGGAATGTGACAAGATTAGAAAGGGGATTAGGATTAGGATTAGGAGAAAGGGATGGGCAATTGGCTTTTGGTGAGATTTAGATATTTATTAAAGGTAAATTTAATAAATATTAAATATCTAGGCTTAGGGTTTGAAGGGACTAGATTAGGGATTTGACCCATTTAGAGAAAGGTTTAGGACTTTCTAGAAGAGTTTAGTGCTCTTTAGAATTTTGGCCAACTTTGGAATAAAAAATAAATTAAAAATAAATTAATTTATTTTTGAAGTTTTTGGTCAATTTATTAATTAAATAATTAATAAATTAGGGATAATGTCCAAATGACATTTTTAGGCTAGATTCCTTAATTAAAGATTTTTAATTAAGAGAGAGGGATTTAATGCCATAAAAAATAAATTAATTAATTAATAAATGATGATGTCATCAAGGATTTTCAGAAAACAAAAATAATTTATTTTCTGAAAGATTTTTCAGTGTCTACATTTTGCCCCTCTTTGATGCGATGCCGCAAGTGGCATGGCGTCAAAGACAAGAAAACAAGATGCCAAGGCTAAAATCAGAAGAAGAGGGTATGACGCGCGGGGGGATTGAAAGAAAGAGGATACATGCCCCGGTGAGACAAAATCATGGAAGATGCACCCAGTGGGACAAGGAGAAAGAGGGATTACGCCCTGGGACAGAGTGTGCCCGGTAGGACGAGGAAGGAAGAGGGATTACGCCCTGGGACAGCAAGAAGACAAAGAGTGCCCTGCTGGGACGAGGAAGGAAGGGCCTAGGAAGAAAGGGGAGATAAATAACCTCACTTTTATAAGCAAAAGGTGGATGAACGCAGAGTGAGATGATAAATGCAAGATGCAAGATGCAGCTATATGCAAAGATGCAAGATTAATCTATATGATAAATGCAAGGGACCAGATAGCTCCAAGTGCAAACGGGAGTGCACAACCTAGATTTAATATAGCTATGTTAGAGACCTGCCAAGGATACTGGGATCACGAGGCCTGTCAACAACGTCGTAGAGGACTGACGAGGATTGACGCTAAACAAACACACAGGGTTGCCCCAACATCACACATGAAGCGCAGAGGTGACATGGCAGATCCGATGCTGAAGGAACCACAAACACACAACTGACTCACAGGTAGAAGCGAAAGATCAAAAGACCTTGCCCCAGATTATCCGCACACGCAGCACACCGTGATATAAAGAATCGTGGTGACCCTGGTGGGATAAAGAGAAGCCAAAAAGATTAACAAGACCCAAAGGACAAAAATCCAAGATCAAAATGATAACTCCAAAAAGACATCCTTTGCCAAGGAGAGAGATTAGGTTTGATTGATGGTGGGAAGATTGGTCGGACAGGAGGAACGATATATCCTCAAGGACCAGGATGGAAGATTAGGTCAGACAGGAGGAACGATATATCCTCAAGGACCCATGGGTTGGTGAGAGAATAAGTGTAGTTGTTCACTGGCAAAAGCTGAAGTTCAAGGAATAATCAGGATGAGCAAGGATAAGTCGACAATTGATGTTGCTGAAGCACAAGGCCCGAGTGGGACTAAAAGTTTTCTAAGGCTGGGGATGGGACAAGATATTTGATCAAATGCTGTTGCAGGACGGACAAAGGTTATGTACAATAAGGAGGAACGATATGCACAAGGGATATGTACAGAAGCTCAGGATTGGGGATAGGAAGATCACACTCGGCGGGACTCTCACTAGGACGGAGACAAGAAGGATAAATACAGGGAGGATTGCACTGTACAGGAAAGGGAAAAGGATATGGTACAAGATATGGTACAAAGCTTTGGAATAGGATATGGATTGCAGATGGGTTGGAGGAAGATGGAAGCTGAATGCTTGGAAGATAGGGGAGATGGAACTGCTGGGAGATCTATTAAGAGATTATGGATGGAGGAAGAGGACAATAGCTGAAAGGACAACTGAATAGATAAATAGCTCAGTTTACTATGTTGGCACCTGTTTGCCAGGTTTTCACCAACATACTTGTCCAAGGTGCTTGAATTACCAAGTTTTCACCGTTGGACGATTATTTTCTCTTTCTCTTTTCTTTTTTTCTTTTGCTTTTTTGCTTTTTTTTGCTTTTTTGCTTTTTTGAATGTTTTTGGATTTTCTGATATATGTAGGATCAGGTTCAGGCATAGAACCTCTTCAGATGGATGATGTTGATAGGATCATTCAAGGTCTCACCTTCTGGTGTTGATAGCTGATAGGCTCCCGAGCCAAAGGATGCGGTGACAACATAGGGGCCCAACCAAGTAGGCTCAAACTTGCCTTTCTTTTCTCTATTTGCTAGGACCTTCTGATTTTCTTTAAGGACCATGTCACCAACCTGGAATTGTCTAGGATGGACCTTTTTGTTATAACTCCTTTTGAGTCGATTCTGGTATGCAACCAGGTGATCGTAAGCTTGCTGTCTCTTTTCATCTAGCAGATCTAGCTGTGTGAGCCGGGCCACACGATAGTCTTCATCAGTTGTATAGTTCTTCATGGAGACGCGCAAGGATGGAAGCTCGACCTCGATCGACAGAATGGCTTCAGCACCATATACAAGGGAGTATGGGGTGGTGCCTGTGGGAGTGCGATAAGAAGTGCGATAAGCCCAGAGGGCGGGATTAATTTGGAGATGCCAGTCACGACCAGAATCATTGACAATCTTCTTGAGAAGTTTCAAAAGTGTTTTGTTAGTTGCTTCAGCTTGGCCATTTCCTTGAGGGAAATATGGACTGGAGAAATGGTGATGGATGTGGAGTCTGGCACATAGATCATCCACATGCTGGTTTTCAAAAGGTGTGCCATGGTCTGTGAAGATGGTAGATGGTATGCCGAAGCGACAAATGATATGATAGAGGATGAACTTGGATATTTGGATGCCAGTAGTTAGCGTGAGTGGAATCACTTCAACCCATTTGGTAAAGTACTCTGTGGCTGTTATGATATACTTGTGTCCATCCGAAGAGAGGGGGGTGATCAAGCCAACGAGGTCGAGGCCCCAACATGAAAAAGGCCACGGTGGTGCAATAGGCTGTAGATCCTGTGCTGGTGCATGTATCAAATTGGCATGCTGTTGACATGGGAGACATTTCTTGACAAATTCACACGCATCATGTTCCATTGTTGGCCAATAATATCCAACTCTAAGCAGCTGCTTTGCTAGAACCATGCCACTCGTGTGGGCACCGCAAATTCCAGCATGAACTTCTTGTAAGGCCAGGACGGCCTCGTTTGAGTCTAAACATCTAGATAGGACATTGTGATACCCGCGACGATATAGGGTGTTGGCTACAAGAGTGTAGCGGGAAGCTCTGCGAATAAGGTTTTGGCGTTGGTTATTGGTGAGATGGGGAGATATGATACCATTTTTTAGATATGCATGGATGTTGTGGTACCATGGGGATTAGGGACCAACCAAGACACACACCATGTTTGCATCGGTGTTCTCATAAGCTGGCAAGTGTAGCTTCTCGACTAGAAATTCATATTGTGTTGCGTCACGTGGGATTTCCAATAAGGATCCGATGGTTGCCATTGCATCTGCTGCTTTGTTTTGAAGCCTTGGGATCTGATTGAATTGTAGATGTAGGAAATGCTCTTTTAGTTTATCCACCAGTTGCTTGTAGGGTAGCAATTTGTCATCCTTTGTCTGATACTCATCAAGGACTTGCTTGATAATGAGCTGTGAATCTCCAAAGACTTGTAGTTCTGTGATGTTCCATTGGATAGTTGTTTTGAGACCTAAGATGAGTGCCTCATATTCTGCAATGTTGTTGGTACAGGGGAATCCCAACTTGAATGATTTTGGAATATAGTCACCTTGAGGTGTGACGAATAGGATTCCTACCCCAGAGCTATGGGATGTGTTGAAACCATCAAAGTATAGGTGCCACATGGATTGTTCTTTGATCATACACAAATGTTCATCGGGGAATTCCATGATTAGTGGATAGGCATCCACCAGTGGTGCTTCTGCTAGTTGATCGACAATGACTTGCCCTTTGATTGCTTTGCAATCTACATACTGAATGTCAAATTTGCTAAGTAACATGACCCATTTTGCCATACGGCCTGTGAGGGTTGTCCTTGATAACAGATACTTAAGAGGGTCCACCTTTGATATGAGCTTGATTGTGTGGCTAAGCATGTAATGTCTAAGTTTTTGAGTGGCAAAGACCACTGCTAGGCATGCTTTCTCCATGGGTGAATAGTTAAGCTCATAGCCCACAAGAGTGTGACTGATGTAGTAGACAGCTCGTTCTCTGTTTTCATCATCATGTTGTGCTAGGAGTGCCCCTAGTGCTGTAGCTGTTGTTGAGATGTAAAGGATGAGTGGGCATCCTGGAACTGGTGGTACTAGGATTGGAGCATTAGCTAGATACTATTTGAGCTTATCAAAGCTTCCTTGACATATGGGATCCCACTTGAAGTTGGTGTTTTTGCATAAGAGATGTGAGAATGGTTGGCACTTGTCTGCTAGTTGCGAGATGAACCGCCGAACTGATTGAAGCTTGCCCTGTAGGCTTCTGAGCTGTTTGAGATTTCTTGGTGGAGGCATCTCCGTTATTGCTTTTACCTTTTTAGGATCGATCTCTATGCCTCGTCTAGAGACGATGAAGCCTAGAAGCTTGCCAGATGTTACGCCGAAGACACATTTCTTAGGATTTAACTTTAAGCCATAATGTTGCAAATGATCAAATACACACTCTAGGATGTTGAGGTGCTCATCTCTTGTTTTGGATTTTGCAAGGATATCATCCACATAGTCCTCAAGGATCTTGTGGATCATGTCATGGAAGATCATTGTCATTTCTCACTGATATGTTGCTCCTGCATTCTTTAGCCCAAATGGCATCATGTTGTAGCAGAAGGTACCCCATGGGGTTGTGAATGCTATTTTATGTTGATCTGCTTCCGCTATATGAATTTGGTTGTAGCCTGAAAAGTCATCCATTAATGATAACATCTCATGACCCGCTATGAGGTCTACAAGCATGTCTATGTTTGGCAATGGGAAGTCATCCTTAGGGCATGCCTTGTTCAAGTCCCTGAAATCAATACAGATTCTGATGTCGCCAGAAGGTTTTGTGACTGGCACCATGTTAGAGATCCACTCTGAATAGTCAATTGCTCTGATGATCTTAGCTTGGAGGAGCTTCTCAAGCTCTACTTTGACAAGCAATGCTACCTTTGGATGCATTTTCCTTAGCTTCTGCTTCACTGGCTTGACATTTGGATCTACTGATAGATGATGAACAACAAGGTTTGGATCAAGCCCAGGCATGTGGGCGTATGACCATGCAAAGTTGATAACTGATTCCTTGAGCAAGGCGCTGAGAGCCATTTCTTCTCCTTCTGTTAGGTTGACTGCAATGTGGGTGATCCTTGGACATTCTTCTGTTCCCAAGTTGATTGGCTTGATTTCCTCTATGATGATCGGTGACTGCTCTGGTCTATAATCTTGGATAGGGGGAAGAGGCAAGGCTTCATCTTCTAGCGCCTGAATTGCCAGGTTTTCGCTAGAAGATACACCCTTTATTTTTACTATTTTGGAATCAGAATGTGCCCCAAGGGGGTTTTCACATAAAGACTCATGATGTTCTTTTGCTATTTCATTTTTGTGACTAAAGCTTGCCTCTTCCCCAAAATATCCTTCTGGGTGAAGCTGATAGACAGAGGTTGATGTTGGATCCTGATTGCTTGCTGGACCTGATGCCCCCATGAATTCTAGGAGTACTTGTGCACTTTGGAACTCATCGATGTGTGTGATGCTTGGTTGGTCCCAATCTATGAGGTCAGGGATTGTGAGGGGAAGATCTATGAGGTTAATGGAGAGTTGTTGGAGAACAGAAGTCCCCAGGAGGGTGTCGTCGGCAAAGATATCATCGTAGGATCAGATGTCTTTCTCTTCGGGGATGTCTTCGATTTCCACAAGGTCATCCTGGCTATTTGAAAAGTTCACGTTGGTCATGTTAGTGCCCGCAATTGTGGTATTGGGCTCTTGTTCAAGCAGGCGAGAGGTATTAAAGCCAAGTCCTTGATATTCTGGATTCTGGGATGGTATGATAGGAAACAAATTTCTGTCCTCTTGTGGTCCTAGACCACCACCTTGATAGTTATAGTGTTCTGTGACATTTTTGTAGGGGATTGGGTATTTCTCTTTAAAGTACTCAAGAAGTTGTGTGTCACGTGATGGGGGATCTTTGTATAACCATTTGTTAATATCTGGATCCATTTCTTTGCTGTTGATGGTACCATGAGACTCAAAAGTCATGTTTCCAATTTGCTTGAGCTTATAATGTTCCTCAACAGGCTTGTTTTGACAACTTGGGTGCCCTTGAGTATGTGGATCACGTGGAAGAGCCCCTACAGAAAATGCATCACTGAGGTTGTATTCGCCACAACCCTAGTTGTTGATCTTGACGGATGATAAGGTGGAAGAGAGGATGGTCTATGGATCGTGATGGGATCGGGATGAGCTAGTAATAGAAGTACCAATATCGGTTCCAGGACAATGAGTAGAATGAGGGAAAGATGCTTCCATCGCACGGCAGTATGCGAAGGGGTTAGGATCAGCGTGGATGGTAACCTCAGTGCCTTGATGTGGAAACTTGATGCACTGATGGTAAGTAGATGGTACAGCCTTAATGGAATGAATCCATGGGTGGTCAAGAAGAATATTAAATGGTAGGTCAAGATCAACAACGTGGCAGACAGTATCTTGCATTGCTGGGCCTAGCTAGATAGGCAAGGTGATAGTACCTTCAGAGGTACGCTCCAAGTTGTCATATGCTTTGATAGTGATCATCTCATGTTGTATGTCAGCCTTCGTGAACCCGATCTTCTTGATGAATTTTAATGTGCACAAGTTGAGGGCTGAGCCATTATCCACCAGAACTCATTTGATGGCGAAATCTCTGACCATGACAGCAATGCGGAGAGGGAGAGTATGGTCAGGAGTGACATCTGGTATATCAGATTCTTTGAAGGATAAGGCACATGCTGCTGATAGGTGTCCCACAAGAGTTTCAAACTGAGTTGTGTTAATGTCCATGGGGACATGGCCTTCTTTTAGAGCTTTGTCCAGGATCTCCTGATGGATGGGTGATGTGCGGAGCAAATCTAAGATAGATATTTGGGCTGGCATGTTCCCAAGATGCTCTATGATATTGTATTGTGCACTTGGTGCATTATGTTGTGTTGCACGTGCATTTGATGCTGGCCTGGTGTTAGACTATGTTGTGGATGCAGTAGACGTTGGCCTTGGAGGAGCAGCTAACCTCGAAGGAGCACCGGTAACAGTTATCCTACCACTACGGGTAGTTGCAGCACATTATCGATCCGGCCCTCTGACATGGATGGTATTGATGGTGGGCTCATCTTGGATGGGCTCAACTTGAGTTATGCATCCGACATACTTGTCATAGTTGATGTAGGCCAGTGTGTGATCTTCTTGCTTGCCTTTGCCATGATTTTGGGGCTGATTGGCATTGGCTTGATTCTTCCCGGTATTGTGTTGAGGGAACACATTTTGATATATTTGCAAACCGGCGTTGGGTGAAGCTTGAGCTGGTGCATCGACCTAGATCTCCTTGTGATCAATGAGATCCTGGATGTAGTTCTTAAGCCGCATGCACTTCAATGTTGTGTGCCCCTTCACACGATGGTAATCACAGTATTCATGTTCTTTATACCAATCAGACTTTGGTGCGTTGTCATCCTTCTGTGGGATGGGCGGATATGTGATCATATTTGCCTTGGCTAGCTGATAAAAGATCTGATCCAGAGGCTCACCCAAAGGTGTGAAAGTCCTCTTTGGATTGTTCTGATTGTTGGGTTTATTCTGCCTTGGGGCAATGTTAACTGCGTTAACAGGATTGCCCTGACGTGCTGGCTATTGCTATTGGTATTGCTGCTGATACTGTTGCACAGGTGGTTGATGAGCTTGAGGAGGCTGCTGATAAATAGGTTCTTGATATGCGGGAGCTGGTGGTTGCTGATAGATGGGCGCTTGTGGCGGTTGGTATGTTTGAGCTGGTGTAGGACTAGCCACAATGAATTGTACATTCTTAGTGTCAGTGGCTCCATCTGTAACAACATTCTTGTTACGATTCCAGTAACGGGATTTATCATTGTTGGGTTTGTTTTTGGAATCATCCTTGAAGTGACGAATAGTGTCTTCATCTAGGAGAGCTTTCTCGATGCCTATGCCCTTGCTCTTGATGTCTTGGTATGTTTGGAGACAGTTCATTCGCATGTGATGGGATAGCTTTGGATGCAGGTTATCAATGAAGATCTTTGTTAGATGCTTCTCTGGCGGCTGATATGATAACCTGGTTGTAAGATTCTGCCATCTTTGCAAGTATTCTGCAAGGCTTTCTCTATCTTTCTGCTTTGAGTTACATAGGTCTAGCAAGGACAACTCATTCTCCACATTATGGGCATAGTGTGTGATGAACTTCTCAGAGAGTTCAGCAAAGGTTTTTATTGTCCCATGTGGTATTTTGTAAAACCACTCAACAGCAGTTCCTCCCAAGCTTTTGGGAAATAGGCACAGGAGATAGTTATCACTGTAAGCCACTTCTTGGCACGCCATGTAGAACTCTTTGATATGGTTTACTGGATCTCCTTTCCCCCGATACTTGTCGAATTTGGGCATCTCAAAATGCTTGGGGAAAGGGATAGTTGCTATGGACCGATCGAAGGGATATGAGCACACCTCTTCGAATTTGTATGTTTTATTCTCTGTTCCACTTTGTAGCTCTTTTAGAGCATTTTTCATTGCTTCCCACTCAGCATTGAGTGGCGAGGGAACTGGGACTTCTGCTTGTGATGGAAGCTGTGGAACTGGATATGGCGCTTGCTGAGGATAAATGGGTTGGAACTAATTTTGGGGCAATGGTTGCTGGGGATATTGCTGGTGTGGCATAGGGGGATATTGTGGTAAATGATATGGAACCGCTTGATGTTGTTGGGCTGCTTGCTGTTGTTGAACTGGCGGTTGTTGTGGGACTGCTTGCTGATATTGGACATTTGGAACTTGCTGTTGTAACTGATGGGTGGGAACTTGTTGTTGCTGGGGGATGATAGGGATTTGTTGCTGGGGCTGATAGCAAGGGACTTGCTGTTGTTGAGGAATGATGGGTGTTTGCTGAAAGGGGACATGTGGTTGCTGTGGGGGAGGCTGTTGGAATGATGCTGCTTGCGGGTATGATGGTGGTAGTTGCTGAGGTTGGCTTTGGGTTTGGCTGATATAAGCTGGGTGCATGCCTACGTTACTTAGAGGTGGAACAGATGTGGGGAAGCTAGAAGCAAAGGGTGATGGGGTAAGATAGCTGGGGAAAGTTGGCTGTTGAGGTGGTGGAACTTGCTGGAAGGTATTTGGGATTTGGGATGAATAGCTTGAAGCCGGCGATGGTTGGGATAGTTGCTGCTGTGCTGCTTGGGCGAAGGCGGTTTGTTGACTTGCAACCATAGATGTAGGGGATTGAGATGGGATCCCCCATGCCTTCATTTCTTCTTGTGTAAGGCCCCACTGAGAGCTTGTGTTAGGGTGCACTGCAGCGGATGATGGAATGGTAGGAGCAACGGGAGCTTGGGACACGAATGATGGTTGAGAGAAAGGAGCTTGTTGAGGTTGTGGTTGAGCGGATGCTTGTGAGGAGGAAAACAAAGGAAACACCCAAGAGAAAGATGAGGTTGGAATGGGAAGCGATTGCGCTAACCCCAAAGAAGAAGGTACAAGTGTTTGGGGGGTGAAGGGTGATGGTGCTCCTTTGATGGTGAAAGGCGTTGCTTGACTTGCGGATGGTGGCGAAGCTTTTGGTGTAAAAGCTTGCGTGAGAGGTGGAAGCTGACTTTGGGTTAAGCGTTGGATTTGGGCTTGGGCAGCCATAGCAGATGATGAAGCAAAAGGGGTAAGAGATGGAGCAGATGGCGCTGCAGCTTGTGTTGCAGGACTGGCGAGGCTTCCTTGCAAGAAAAGGGGAATGGTGGAAAGCTCTTGGGGTGTTTTCATGATAGGATCGGGGAATGATTGGACAAACGGAGAATATGCTTGTGCTGGAACTTGGATAGTATTGATGGGGATGCATGGATAGAGAGATGGTGGGATGGAGGTACTTTCTGGCAGATAGTGGGAAAACGTGCTTTACTGATGTTGCGGTACAAGGGCATTGGTCGCTGGTGGGCTTTCTGGAGGATTTGCAAATGCTTGGATTGCCAACGAGGATGAAGGGATGTTTGGATCTTCACATGGGTTACTGGCTTAGATCTGGGGATTGTAGGTCATCATGGCGTTGGTGAAAAGGTTGGGATCGGATGAGGTTGTTGGTGGATAAGGATTCATGCTTTTTCTTTTCCAAGATCTGGTCTCAACAGGCATGGAGATGCAAGTGCTAAATGGATGCAAGATGTTTGGCTAAAAGATGTTGATGGATGCAAAGTTGATGAACTTCTAAAGATGATGACTTCTAAGATGCAAATGCAAAGACAGGGATCAAGATGGTGATGATGGAAGCTGGATGGAACGGATATGGATCAAGACGGTGGAGGAAAGATAGGTTGCTGGTGGAAAGCTGGTGAAAGCTGCTATTTTTCCCAAATGGAGGATCAGAAAGAAGATGGGGTCAACCTAAGATAGACTGATGATCTTCGGTCAACAAGTTTCTTATCAATACACTCCAATCTCTTGCTCGAGATGATGGCTATGCAAGGACAAGGTTTGATTTCTTTATGACAACACGTTGTGTCGAAAAAAAAGGATGATGGTCTCTGATCTTGGATATGGGATAGGAACAACTCAAAAGGTAGAACACTAAGTGTTGGTGGGTCTCTGGGTTTGGAGCAAAGGATGATGGATCTGCCGGAAAGATATGGAAAGCTGATGGGGGGATGCTGGTGGAAAAGGTATTGAAGGGTGAAGGGACAATGCTCTATCTAAAGGGATAATGCAAATGACAAGGATTGATTCTAGAATGCTGGTAGGAAGATGAATGCACTTTATGATGTTTTGAAATGCAACTAAGGTTTTGATTAATGATGCAAAGATGAAAGCTAGAATGAAACTAGGATGAAGGACTGTTGAGACAAGGTTTCAAGATCCGAAGATGGAACAAGACATGAACAAGGAATTGGCTAATCTTCTGGTTCAAGGCTGATGAAACGATGGTTAACTCAGAAACGGAAGGCGAACTGTTTGATGTGGGCGTTATGGGCAATGTTCTCAAGTCTGGCTTGGGACTTCTCCTCTGCTTGGGTTGCTTGGATAATGGCTTGATAGCTCTTGAGTTTCTTCTTGGCAACTTTTCGCTCTTGATAGGCTTGGGATTTGGGCAACTTCGCTTTAGGATGTTTGTTCTTGCTGGGCATCACTTGGAAAAGAGGCTTCTGATTTTGAGACAAAGGTTTCCAATGGCAAAAGTTAAAGTCAAAGAAATCTCCGCAAGGGACAAAGCAACCCTGCGGGATACAAACAAAGACAACTGACTCTGATAAAGCTTTGAAAGTGTATGTTTCAACAAGTGTTTTCATGAAGTCTTTGACTGTCAAGCACTTCAAACAGATCTACCTAAGGAAGGTGAGTATCAAAATCACTTGCCCACAGCTTGGTATCCCCCAGAAGGGAATACAAATGGTGAGTAATCTTGAGGCGACCCGGTAAACCCCTTGGAATCGGTCCTTGCACAAGGATTTTGATACTTTCGGATGTAGATAGGGTAGCCTCTATTTTATCAGTTTGCTAATGATTCTGTGGTGTCTCCATACCCGGTTTTGCTGATCATCCATGACTCACTTAAGAGCCTTGCCAATAATGCTGGGGGAGAGGAATGTTTACCATCCCCAGACACGTGTTTGGCACGAACGCCCGGCGATTAGGAGATATAAGTGATTCTTTTGGTCTTCACTTATTTGTATACCGGCCGGGGGGGATACCGGTTTGAGTTCGTTCTCCGAGGAGGAAGCGCTTCTCCTTGGATAGGCCTCGCTAAAAGCAGAACAGGTGAACTTGTCCAAGTTCAGATGTTCCACGTTGCTTACTCTAACAAGGATTATGCAAGAATTTGAAAAACTCCTACATGCACATCAAGCAGATTTTGTTCATTTTTCCAAATTTGATTAAGTGATGTTTGAACTTTGAAATGAAGACACTCGTGATTAGATTTTGATTTGTTCCTTTCTCCAAAATGTAAATGATTTGAACGGTTGCAAGTTCTTTCCTTTTGTGCATTCAAGATTTGATTAGTGAGTTGATTTAAGAACTTTGAAAAAGCTTTGTTTTATCCCTTAGATCACTCGAGATTGAATTTGTTTGCTTGCTTTGAATTTGAAACGAGATAGGGAACAGAGTTATTTGTTTCCTTTAGTGCATTCGAGATTGAGTTAGCTTTTCAAAATGACAATGACATTCTAGGACCTAAGTTCATTTCCTTAATATCATTCAAGATTTTGTTTTGACCTTTGCTGTAATAAAAGAAATGAAAAACTAGTCTCAAGCAACTCAAGACAAAAAACCAAAAAGCGACACTGTCCAGCTTATAGGCGACGTTGGAAAGTGCAGAGGTGACATACTGTACCTCAAAAGGTGATAGAAGAATTGTGCAAAGATGACGAATAATTTGACCAAGCGACACAAAAAGTATTACAGGCGACACCTAAATGACTCAAGGCAACAGAAGAATGCCTAAATACGACAACGAAACTTCCAGAGGCGACAAAAGATTGGTTAAAGGCGTAATTACAGTCGCTGAAGGCATGAAATTTTGTCTCAGGAGCATGATTTCTTTCTGTCAAGGCGTGATTTCTTTATTTCCAGGCGACCGAAAAGAATTATGGGACAGAATAGAAGTTATCGATCACGGGAAATCTCAGTTATGCAAGCGTGAAAACAGAGCTCACAGGCATCATTTCTTTCCTCAAAGGCGTGATTTCATTGCAAAAAGGCGTGACTGGATTGTATGTAGGCGACATTTCTTTGCTTGAAGGTGACATTTAATTGTTGTAGGCGACATTTAATTGCTTGAAGGTGACATTTCATTTGTTTCTTGCAAATACAAGTATATAAAGTATAATCTCATCAAAATGATTGTGGTTTACTCCCACCGGGCATGCCAGAATGTAGACTAGGATTTGAGTGTGCACCTAAACCTATTTTGAAGGCCAAAGACAAACAAACGTCATAGCATATAATCAAATAAAATTTAATGGTAAACAAACTAAAATCAAAGCCACCTCAGTTTAAGCCTAAAACGGATGCGCCCATGCACCGTTTGATATGCTTGGATATAGATGGATGTGGGTGTGCTAACTCAAGCACTTGGAGCATGCAAATTAGGATGATTTGAGGATCAAGAAGACCCAAAATGACACAAAATAGGTATGAGGAACCTATTTTGCCTCAAAGGCCTCAAGATCACACAAATGTGCAAAGCTTAAAGATGAACTAAGATTGATTAAACAAGAAATGAATCTATGTTAATCCAATTAAGCTAATTTAGATGTGATTTAAGCTTGGAAATGATCTAAAATGATGAGTTTATGCTTATGCTAGAATGAAAATGGCATTATAACTTTGCTATTGAGTTTAAAAGTTGAAAGATTATTTGCCTTAGGAAGTGAGGGTATTTATAGGAAAAGGGAAGGGCTTGGTTTAAAAGGATGAGTCAGAGTTAGGGCTAAGGTTAGGGTTGAGTCAAGGACAAGTGTCCTGACAAGTGTCAAGGGAGGATTGAGTTGAAAGTTTGAGGGCATGTGCACAATTTGGTAAATGTGCCCAAGGCCAAGAGGTGGAAAGGAAGGGATAAGAAGGTCTTAAATGCATTTGAAGAGGTGGCCAAGAAGGCTTAAGAAACTCTTAAATGCATTTGAAGAGGTGGCCAAAGAGGTGTCCCTCTTTGTTGACCAAAAAGGATGACAAAGAGGAGGTTAGCATAAGTTTTGGTAAACCTTTTGCTAATGGAATGTGACAAGATTAGAAAGGGGATTAGGATTAGGATTAGGAGAAAGGGATGGGCAAGTGGCTTTTGGTGAGATTTAGATATTTATTAAAGGTAAATTTAATAAATATTAAATATCTAGGCTTAGGGTTTGAAGGGACTAGATTAGGGATTTGACCCATTTAGAGGAAGGTTTAGGACTTTCTAGAAGAGTTTAGTGCTCTTTAGAATTTTGGCCAACTTTGAGATAAAAAATAAATTAAAAATAAATTAATTTATTTTTGAAGTTTTTGGTCAATTTATTAATTAAATAATTAATAAATTAGGGATAATGTCCAAATGACATTTTTAGGCTAGATTCCTTAATTAAAGATTTTTAATTAAGAGAGAGGGATTTAATGCCATAAAAAATAAATTAATTAATTAATAAATGATGATGCCATCAAGGATTTTCAGAAAACAAAAATAATTTATTTTCTAAAGGATTTTTCGGTGTCTACAATTACATCTTTGTTTATTTCATGTTCTTACTAGATTAGGAATGTTTGATGTAAGGTTTTATTCAAGTGTGTGATTTGCAAGTCTAAAGTATCACATTTTTATCACACACATCTTTGGTTCCCACCGTAGGGCTCATGTCCCTAATTTTCCTTCATTTTATTTGTGCTTTTCAGATTTTCTAACCTTGCATGGTTGTTTTTTTTAAGTTTTTCAAGGCTAACCCTTGTTCATGTTCATTTGAAGATAAAATCCTAGGGTTTTTAAAATATTTGATTATATCTCACAAATTTCTTGGACTTTGGTCTAAATTTTTTTATTGTAGGTCGGGGATGGTTTATATGTGTCTCAATCCAAAAATCATATTTTGATGATCATTTTTCTGTGAGCTCTAATATTTTTATTATTTTTCAAAAAAATTCATTTCTGGTCGCAAATCAAAGAATTTTTCAAAAACATTTACATTTTCAAGAAGGTCTGATAATTCTATATGGGGTATGTTCTTTTTGTTTTTAATTTGGATGAAATATAAGAGTTCAAGAATTTGATCTTTAAAAACTAGTTTATTTTCATAAATTAGGTCTCTAAGCCACAAACAAGGAAATATTAGTAAAAAAATTAGATTTTTTGAAATCTCTCTGATTTTTAGCAGGGGTATTTTGTTTGCATTTCTAATTTTTTTTTCCAAAATTATAGCAAACAAATCAGATCTTGTTGACTAGGTCAAAAGTTTTAAAAAAACATAATTTGTAATTTTCATGATGAACTTGCATTTTTGTTTGCAAATAGTCTAATGTACCATAATATCACTTTACTTTTTAGGAAATAGGTCCTATTATGAGTCTCAATTTCATGTGAAATATACTTTTTAATGTTAGAATTATCATCTTTTTCAAAATTTCACATGCTTGATTTGAGTTTTTGATTGCAAGAAGTTTGACCAAGATAAATCCATTAAACTACTAACACATTGTTTTGTAGGACGCTTAAAAAATGACTTAAAATCATTCAAACTACTAACATTGTGATTTTTTCGGTTATCTCAAGGAGATACAAATAAACATTGTGTCTTGGTTAATTTTGTTTTCTTAGACACATAGTCTAATTAGGAAGGTTCATTTCTTGTGATCTAATGGGGTAGTAGGAGAGTAAGCACTTTTCTCTTTAAGGGAAAATCATAAATCTAGACCTACTTAATTTGTTCGTTAGAAATGGATCTTGGTTAATTAATGTGTGTTTATTGTGTTTGGGAGAAGCCATTGAAGTAGGAGAGTATGCTCTCTTTTTTCAAGGAAAATCATAAATCTAGACCTTCCTTGGTTATTCATCTTTGGTTTTTTTTGTTTTTTAACCTTTAGAGGGCCTGCCAAGAGAGAGATCTTTTGGGAACAACCCAAGAGGGGAACAAGAAAAATTGGCTTCTTCACCCCACTATAATCAAAATCTTCCTATAATCCAAAGAGAGGGAACACTTGGCTATTATCTACTTCCAATGTTTCTTCATGTGTAAGGCCTAGTTTCCTTAATCTTGCAAAGAAAAACTACACTCATATAGGTGCTTGTAGGGGCATCTTGGTCTCAGTCTTATTTAAAATACTACAAGGGGAGTACATCCAACTTGTATAGGGATGAGATATCTCAATATTTCTTGTGAGACTATATATTTTTGGGTTCTTGTAGGGATATAGGCCTCAATTCCACTTGTGGAACTACAAGGGGTAGTCATGAACAAAGACCCTTACTAGACACCTTAGGATTTAGAGGCCAACCATTTTAGTCATGTGACTTCTTTTGTGCAAGGATTGATCTAAGTGGACTACCCGAATCACCCCAACATAACTCACCATATGTGCTCCCTTGGATGTTAAGGCTTGAATGTGGCAATGTAGAAAGACGTGCACTACGAGCATTGATCTCTCCCAATTGATCCATAACTTGTGTAGTCCTAGGAAAGGCCATTCAACCACTTAATTATGGGGCTAAGAGCATCAATTTATGGTAAAATTTTGTAACACTTACCTTTTTAACCTTAGGTAGAGTGTGTTTGATTTGTCTGAGATTGTGTTGAGACCCATGGAAATATTTTGGACATACACAAGTGCTATTGCATACACCATTAAAACTAGAAATTTACATATTCTTGTCTCCCCAAGGTTTATTTGTCCCTTGGTGGATTATTTGAAGACATTTTTTTTGTTCACAATTCTTGCAACATTGAAACACATCCTTACCAACTTAACAGGTGCAATATCCAATTTCTACTTCCAAGGGTTCCTAAATACTCCTATTGTTTTCCAAGATTTCCTAATTGGGCCCTATTTGATCCTATTTGATCTTAAGACAATCCTAATCACACTAAGAGGATCCTATAAGAGGATTTCTACTTGCATAATTTCCCTAATTTGACTATAGGTTCCCTATACCCTCTTTATCTTTTGTAGTTTCCCTCTTGGACTTTTATCACCTGTCTCTTGGTTCACTCTTGCATCCTAAGTTGTGATTGACACTATCTGATTTGACTCCAAAATTTCTCTTAGGATATTGTCTGCTCATCCTACTATTGAATTCCATTCCTCCACATCCCTAATTTGCTTCTTGAAGTAATACAGTGGACCAGTTACCTTGTGGATACAATAGTTTCTTAATTCATTACTTCATACACTTTGAGGTTGTCGTTGATCCTAATCTATCCAAATATATCCTAATATTCTATCATCCTTTGATTAGACTTTGTTGTTGATGTTAGAAGGTACTCAGACCTCATATCACACCTCACAATAAGTTTACTTAGTCTCTCATCAACTTGTCTTATCCACATATCCTTTGGATCAGCCGGTACTTTGGATTGTTTGGACCTTGAGTCTAGTTACTTGAGTTGAAACTTGTTTGTGCTCACTTGGAGATTTTTGTGTAGGTCTTTACCCATAGTCAGTATTAACTAGCTAAGGATAATAGTCCTAACTTTGACTTTGAACCCTCTACCTCAAGAGAGAATCAACCTACCACACCTGATCCTTTTATTTTCTAAGCTTTACATAATTCCTTGCACGGACCTTTCCAACCTCCTTTTTCAGGACCTTTCCACTTAACCATCTACCAAAACAATGTGTTTGACCAAACTGAGAAGACTTATAAGATTAATTACACTAGTCATACCAATATGGTTGATCATAATGATAATGATAGACTCCACCATGACTCAGATGATGAGGTTATTGAGGAATAACTTTGAAATCTCCAAGAGGGAAAAGGCTTTCTAAAACTCCTACATTATGTCCTAGAGAAAGATAAAGACAAGTACTTAAAACATCTTGCATCCCAAGGATTTAAATTACCTACCAAAATTGACATTGAAGGCCTCATTGAGAAAGAGGATGAGTCCCCTATGATGGCCCTAACTAGACAATTCCAAGATCTTAAGTGGGGGCTCATGAAAATGAAGAAATCTAATGAGAGTTCATCTAACAAATATTCTCTTGAGAATATATGTCCCTTTCCTTTTGATAGGAACCTCTATATGCCACCATTTCCACCCAATGTTGAGATGCCAAAATATGAAAAGTATGATGGTAGTGGTGGCCCTTAAGACCATGGTAGAGAATTTTGTGCCCTTAGTATGGAGTTCATGCATGAACAAACATACCTCATGAGACTGTTTCCTAGAAGCCTTGGTGGAAAATCCATGTCTTGGTTCATGTCCCTCGCACATGGTATCAAGAGCTTTGATGAGCTGGTCCAAAATTTCATCTAATATTACTCCTATAATATACGACTCCTGTCACCGTGCTAGACCTTTGCAACACCAAGAAAAGAGTGGGAGAATCTTTTGTCACTTTCCTTCAGTGATGGAGGAATATTTTTTCTAGATTTCCAAGGAAGATTCCTGAGATGGAAAAGATTGACATTTTTGTAAACACCTTGGTTCCTGAAATGAACTATGCTCTACAAGTCTAGATCCATTCCTCTTTTGATAAACCTATTGAAACTTTCTTTAGGGTGGAGGATGTATTAGTCCACAAGGGTGATATCACTTTGAAAAAAGAGCATAAATCCTCTAACAAGGACAAGATAAAATGGTGGAATAAAACCAAGGATGTTGTCAATGATGGAATTTTTGCCACAACCTTATCCAAGCCTAGGGAGAAATCCTTCAACCTTACCACCAATATACAAGCTTCTAAAGCCAATTCTAATTCCCCTCCTAATCCTAAATTTGATTCAAATTAGAATAAGGATAAACCTTGGGTTTCTAAACCCAAAATAACTTTCACTCCCCTACGAGAACTATTAAAGGACACCCTAAAAACTCTTGTTTCAAATAAGATTATCACTCTTCCTGACAATTCCAAACCCTATGAGCCTGCAGTCAAGCCTAAGTGGTGGAATGATGACCACTATTGTGGATATCATAGGAACAAGGGACACAAGACTAATGAATGCATGAAGCTCAAACACTTATTTTAGGATTTGATTGACAATCAGACCATCTTTTTGGATGAACCTCAAACCAATATTGATCATAATGCCTACAAAGAACCATTCCCTAAATATGAAAAAGGAAAATCATCTAAATCTCAAGGAAACAAAGTTGGATATACTTACACTAATACAGAAAATATCATTCACGTGATTGAACCAAAAAACCAATTAATAAATTTCATCAAAATCAAAGAGAAATATGCTTCCCAACCAAGGACTAAGTCTTCCAATGCTGTTACCCGATCCCAGGGGAGAATTGTCCTGTAAGGTCCTAATTCTACTACTAATATCAAACAAGTCTCCACTTCAGCTCAAAATCCTTCTAATCAAATTATGTCCTCCTCAAATGACTATAATCTTGTGTATCATCTTTAGTGTACCTTAGCTCAAATATCTATCTTTGAATTGCTAAAGATTTCCCATGTGCATCGTGAGATCCTTGATCAAGTGTTGCTAAAAATAAGTGTACCTAAGGATTTAAAGATAGATACATTATAGTCCATGGTGGGACATCTTACATCCCCAGATTACCTTACATTTTTAGAAGAAGATGATAGATCTATGGACCATCCACATAATCTACCTCTCCACATTAAAGTCCTTATCCACAAACATAAATTCAAGAGTGTCTTGATAGATGAAGGTGCATGTTTGAATATTTGTACACTTAATCTTTTCCAAACTCTTGGGTTCTTAGAGCATGCCATTGATCCAAGGAGAAAAATTACTATTAAGACTTATGATGAATATGATATATATTCTAAGGGCATGGTTGTCCTTCCTATCCAATTTGGTCCCATGAAGAGAGATTTTGTTTGTCAAGTCTTAGATCTTCCTTTAGCATACAATATTCTCTTAGGAATGCCATGGATTCATGCAATGCAGACAATGCCTTATGCATATCACCAATGCCTAAAGTTCCCACACAATGGTGTTGAGATTACTCTTCTTGTTGATTTTGATAATTGATGCAATGCCATCAAACAAGAAGAGAGAATGGTTCCTCGTAACAAAGAACGTTCAAACACTAAAAAAGAAGATCAAAAAGGAAAAGCCACTTTATCTAATTATGGAAAAAGAATATTAGTCATACCCACTAGTATGGGAGATATAGAGTGGACACTCTTCCAATTTCCCCAAGATCTTATGGAAAACCATCTCCCTCATTTCCTCCTACAATCACAACAACATCTGTCATACATCAAGGAACAAGAATGGTTAAAGAGAAAGTCTCCCTTGCTGAGGAAAATGAAGATAAAGTGGTATTACAATGGCTATATAGGGAAGAACAATCTGAAGCTAATGCCAAACATGTAGAGATATCTCCTAATAAATATGATATTGGGTACACTTTAGCTAAAATTATGGGGCATGATGGTCGTGGTCCTATAGGAAAAGGAAAATGAATTGAGGAACTTATACATATTAAATTCAAAAATCCCAGAGACAAGAATGGTATTTGATACCGTGAACATAAGTTTGACAAACCTTCAAGAAGTTCACCTATATTTGACCAATATGTGGACTCAGATGAAGAAGAATAAGCTTAAATTGAATCAATTTCATATGAGAGGCTTCTTCACATTCAATATGATAATTTGAACTATCAAGGAGAACCATATGTGCCATCTCAAGTTCCTCAAAAACATAACCAGGTGGAATCCATGAACCTAGAAGGAAATGGTCATAATCAAGAGGATTCCACTCAACCTAATAAGGAAATCACTTCTACTACCAATGTAACTACTTCTATTACTTTTATTGTTATTGTTGAAATCATTACTAATTTCGATTACAGACATCCTAATTGGGGGCAACTTGTTGATGTCTCTCATATCTTGTATATACCTAGATTCATGCATATTCTAGACTATACTACCACTACTATTGATGACAAAACTGCTACTATAGTTAGTGAACAAGCCTCTACTACTAAAAAGTTACAAGACCCTATTGAAGATACCATTGTTGAACAAACACAAGCTGGTACTATTGAGAAACAACCAACTCTTGAGAAAGAAGAAGGTGATGATGAGAATCTACCTCCTACAATGTCCCTAGCTGACTACATCAGACAATACCATAATAGTGAAACAAATTAAAATGAATATGAATGGGACTCATTATCAAATGCTACAATGGAGATTAAGGCAGATGTTGTACACAAATATGCTACTAAAATTGATTTTAAAAGAGGATAAAACTCAAGTTATCAAAATCAACTGAATGATGAGGATTCCTCTAATCCACCTATGGAGATCATCCTTGTGGATCCTAGGCCATCTACTTTTGATCAATTCAACACTCCAGCTAATCAAGAAAACCATGGGTACATCATACCTCACCGTACAATAATTATGTATAATCTGGGAAGGTCTAGGATTGAGATGATTCTCGTTCATATATTTCTAGAGCACATGTCTATTCAAGAATGAGAAGAGAGACTTAGTTGTAGGATTAGGCCCTCTTGATTGGGTTCACGTAACACTCCTCTAAACTCTTATAATTCTTCTATGATAACTTGTGATAAAAAAATGCTCTATGGAGGAGAACTTTCTTAACCTCTTGGATACATTTATGAATGATGAGGATGATACCAATGTCTTTTCACTTGAGCATGTTGAACCCTTATCCCTCATCCATCCTGAGCTAATTGATTGGACCCCTTCTAAATCTATAAATATCATATCCTTTGACAATGACCATGAACTATCCTATTACCTCAATGCTACTGAGCCCTCTTACCCTTCCACCAATGCAATGAGAAGACACATGACCATGGAAGATATCAAGTATCTTAGTCTCAAAAATAAAAATAAAATTAAGAAGTGATCTGATGGGGAAAACCACTATGTGGTCGTTTCATATCCCACAATAGTAAAAATAAAAGACGTATCCAAAGGTGAAAACCTCTGTGAGGTGTCTGAGGATGGGATTCTCTATGTTCCTCCAAATCATTTTTAGGGAATATATTCAATGTTGATAGAACCCACTCAGTCAATTAACTTGGGTACTGTGGAGAATCCTCATATCATACATCTAGCACAATCATTGATTGAGGAAGAAAAAGAGCAATCCATTCAATTTTTCAAGGCAAAGAAAATCAATTTTGCATGGTCATATTCAGATATGTCTGGCTTGGATATAAATCTCATTGTGAATCATCTATCTATTGCACCAGGTGTCAAACTAGTGTAACAAAATTTAATAAAGATGCATCCTCATATTTCCTAACTTGTGAAGGAAGAAGTGGAGAAATTGCTAAAAGATGGTTTCATTAGAGCAATTGACTATGCTGAATGAATTTCCAACATTATACCAGTATCAAAACATGATAAATCCATTCGATTCTACACTAACTTTTGAGATCTTAACAAGGCATGTCCTAAATCTTAACATAGACATGATTGTTGATTTCACTGCTAGATTCCAAATGTACTCTCTAATGGATGGATTCTCTAGGTAAAATCAAGTCAAAATCACACAAGAAGATCAAGAAAAGACTGCCTTTACCTTTTCATGGGGTACTTTCTATTGGAATGTAATGCCCTTTGGATTGAAGAATCCTGGAGCAACCTATCAATGAGGTATGACAACAATATTCCATGATATGATGCATAAATGCATGGAGGAATATGTGGACAACTCTAGCTAAGTCTGCTACAAGAAATACTCACCTTGTTGTCCTAAATGATATCTTTGATCGCATGGAGAAATTCAAATTAAGATTAAATCCGAAAAAGTGTTCCTTCGAGGTAACCTCGGGTAAAATTCTAGGATATGTTGTGTCAACAAGAAGCATTGAAGTAGACCCTACCAAGTTGAAGGCCATACTAGAAATTCCACCTCCTCGCAATATAAGTCAGATGAGATCTTTACAAGGAAATCTCCAATCTATAAGAAGATGCATCTCTTAACTTGTAGATAAGGCTCAACCTTTTACCAAGAAATTGCATAAAGGGGTTACTTTTGATTGGAATGAGGATTGTGAAATAAATTTTCAGTAAATCAAGAACTATCTAGCTAATCCTCCAGTTCTCATGGCTCCCATTATAGGAAAACTATTACTGATGTACATTTCAGCTACACCAACATCCTTAGGTGCAATACTCACACAACATGATGAACAAGGAAATGAAAGAGAAATCTACTATATCATCCACACATTGGTTTCATATGAGATCAATTATTCAACCATTGAAAAAGCATGATTGGCAGTTGTATTTACATCTCAAAAATTCAAACATTACATGCTAGCACACTATGTTCAACTAATTGCTAAAATTGATCCTCTTAAGTACTTTCTTGGTAAAGCTTCTCTCATGGGCTGCTTGGCTAAGTGGGTTATGGTCCTTAGTGAATTTGACATTACTTATGTTGATAGAAAAACTATCAAAGGAAAAGTCCTTGCAGATCAACTTGTTGATGTACCTTTAGAAGAAAACAAACTATTTCATGTGAAGTTTCCAGATGAATCAATTATGCATCTTATTCAACATCCCTGAAAGATGAATTTTCATGGCTCATTTACACAATAAGGCACTGGTGTTGGGGTTTTTTTTATTGCTCCTCAAGGATATAAGATTCCTAAAGCTTACAAAATGAAGTTATCATGTACTAATAATGTGGCTGAATATGAATCTCTTTCCAACACATTAAAACTTTCCAACGAGTGAAAATTTGAAGAACTACATATCTATTGTGATTATAAACTTGTAATTAACCAAGTAAATAATGAATACTAAACTAAAGATGAGAAGTTGACACCATACAAGAAGATGGTTGATGATTTTAAGAAATATTTTTCCTTCATTACCTTTTAGCAAGCTATGAGAGTGGAAAATAAGGCAACTGATGCTATGGCCACATTAGCATCTGTGTTATAGCTTCAAGAACATCAATTCCGCTATGACTTCTTGGTGAAAGAATTTCATTTCCCTTCTTATGACTTGCCTGAGACCCAAATTATGTGTATCCTTATTGCCTACGACTCTTCACACTACTCCCACATATATAACTACCTTCAAAACCAAACCATTCTTGAAGGTCTATCTAAAAATTAATAAAAGGGAAACCTTATAAGAAGTGCATCCCGATATCTACTTATCACTAATGACTTGTTTAAGAGGATTCTAGACACTACCCTCCTTAGGTGTCTAGAGTGTGAGGAATTTGACAAAGTATTAAGAGAAGTCCACGAGGGTGTTTGTGGATCTCATTTGAATGGTCTCTCCTTGGATAAGAATATCCCGAGAGAAGGATACTATTGGCCTACCATGTAAAAATATGTTGTCCATTTTTCTAAAACCTATCAAAAGTGTCTGTTCTACAGAAACCTGATTCACGCTCCTACTCGGGACCTATTGCCTTTTATTACTCACTTTCCATTCTAACAATGGGCTTTTCATCTCATGGGTCAGATATATCCTTCATCCTCCAATGGGCACAATTTCATTATTACAACAACTGAATACTTTTCTAAATGGGTTGAATTTGTACCTCTTATCAAGGCAACAGGAAAGCAAGTGGCCATGTTCATTCTCAACTACATAATCTGCAGGTATGAAATGCCCTCCTCAATTATCATAGATAATGGAGGATAGTTCAAGAACAGTGATATTGATGAACTATGTGCTAAGTTTCATATCACATAGCTTTCCTCCTCTATTTACTATCCTCAGGAGAATGGATAGGTGGAAGCTGCAAACAAAACAATCCTTAAGATCATGTACAAAATAGTTAGCAAATAGGGGAGGGATCGGCACTTACAATTAAATCCATTTTTATGGTCTTATCAAAAAAGCATCAGAATTCCTATAGGAGCTACACCTTTCTCATTGGTTTATGGTTCTGAAGCAGTATTACCAATAGAAGTTGAAATACCTTCATTAAGGGTATCCCTACATGGACTCATCACAAATGAAGATTACAGAACCTCTCGACTTCAAGAGATGGAATTACTTGATGAGCACAGAAAGGAAGAATTTGACCATCTAAGGATCTATAAAAAGATAATTTCTAAAGGATACAACAAAACATTTTTCCATCATGAATTTCAAGTCGATGATCTCGTTCTAAGAGAGAACCTAAAAAATCAACAGCATAGAGAACAAAAGGGAAAATTCAAACCTAACTGGCTAGGTCATTTTGTCATTACTGCAACATCCAGTTCTGGATCTTATCAACTAGATACTCCAGAAGGTGATGTTATCAAAGAGCCTATCAACGCTCTCCAACTAAAACAGTTCTACAACTAGACATTTTGCATCTTGTACAGCAACTTATGATCCTGGAAAAAAAATCCTAAAAATTGCAAAAAGTCCTAAAAAAATGGTTACCCTAGCAAAAACCTAGCAATAGGAACTTTCATAACACTAAAAAAATAAAAATTTGTGCATTCATGAAAACCTATAAATAGGCGCCATGGTAGAAAAAATATAGAATAATTCCAAGTGATGAAAACCTAGAAATAGACGCTAATTGTAACTTGTGCTCTATCTATCAATCCATTGTGATGGTTCTTTCCTCCATCTCTCTTCACCTTCTTATCATATCTCTCCATTCCATTTCCCTTGTGTCACCCTAGACTGGAGTCTTGATTTTTGTCTTCGGTCCTTGCTTTCCACTAGGGTGCATCTTCTAAGACTTCCTATCTGAGCTGAGTTACCATCATTTGGCCTTTCTTCTTTGAGATGAACCTGAGTCATTCATCTTTCTTTCTTGGGAACCAATCATTGCTGACACCAATCATAGTGTTTCTCAACGCTACCCTTGGACATCAACTATCTTTTTCAACACATATCATATATTGCACTATCTAACACACTTGCATACAAGCGCACTAGTGTTTCTTAACACTCACGTAGACACATGAGCCAAAAAATGAAACTTTTTGAGATATGTTGAACTTATTTTCTTTGTGTGTTGTTTGTTATCGTTATTTTTTGCTTGTTGTGTGCCTGTGACTCTCAAGGATGTCAGTGGACTAGAGATGTATGATTGGGAGCATAAAATTTTATTTTTCCTTTAATTTATTCTTGTGTGTGCGTATGTGGGAAAGAAATAATGGTTAATTTTATATTTATGTCTTGATCCTAGTGTGATCCTTCTACATTAACTTGGAAATATTATTTTGGTCATCTCAACCTCTATGTGTAGATGCTTATGGTTGTTTCCTACATTCTAACTGATAAGGTCCATATTCATATCTTCATGGTTCTTCTTAGACCAGTGAATATTGTATTGACCCCGATGTCTTAACACCACTCAAATGATGATTAAAATGACATAATATCCTATGGACTAGTGACTAGACACAGCATGTCCCTTTCATTTCATTCTAGGTTTGCATTTACTTTTGCATCTTGGATCCTTTGATCATCTCCCTTCCATCCTCTCGCTGAATTGGTCCATTGTATTTATCCTTCACATATCTACCATCACAAGATCAATTCCTTACTAGGGGCACCAAGTGCTAAACTCTCATAAGCTTCATCTGATTTTGACGTCCTGAATCTATTTTTCAAGCTCGAAATTAGAATTCAGAGCTGGTTCGTGCCTTAAATTGAATATTTAAAGTTTCTAAGACAAATGTAGCCCATGGATGCATCTTGATCCCAAATCATCCTATTCCCATCCTGCTTCATCTTGGTCAACTCTAGTCAAACTTGGACAAACCTAGTCAACAGAACACCCGAAATTG
Source organism: Chamaecyparis obtusa (assembly GCA_027943335.1). Classification (NCBI taxonomy): domain Eukaryota; kingdom Viridiplantae; phylum Streptophyta; class Pinopsida; order Cupressales; family Cupressaceae; genus Chamaecyparis; species Chamaecyparis obtusa. The sequence continues at coordinate 34,787 of BSBK01012556.1, forward strand.
ATTCCAATCACTATATCAGACATCCAAAAATATTTTCATGCTAACCTCATTCTTATGTATCTCATTTCACCTCTTTTCCACCTCTCTTTGCATCATTTTGATTTCGAGCCCGAGGGGGCACGACAATATAGAAATTCTTCTTCATCAATCGAATCTCCTAATCTGCAAATCTAGCAATTGAACCAAATCTTTATCAATCACATCAATCAGTGACTAAAACATCATCACTCGGGGAATCTCAGTTTAATGAGCCATATCAAGTTGAGATTCTTTGCATCCTTTCTAGAAGAGTGTTCTCATCACTTCACATTAGTTCACTCGAACAGATAATCTATATATCTCTCAAGGAATACCAATCTGAGACTTCTTCTCTATCTCGTCTCTTGGCTCAATCTATATTTGACTATGATTAGTTTCATCACATCTCATCAAAATGGTTAGTTTTCATATATCTCTTGGTCAAGCATCATGTTTCATCGCACCACATCAAATTGGGCACTCTATTATTTCTCACCAATCTTCACTCAATCAAGTCCAGATTTGATATCTACTATCTTAATCGATCCATGGAAATAGCTTCATCGCTTTACACCAAGTGGTTTCCTGATCTAGCTTTCAGTCTATTATGTGAATCAATGTACTAGCTCGCACACTGATTCAAAGAGGGGAAAATGTAATCACCAAAATTTGGTCTAGTAAAACCTAATCATGTAATCTCAATCAATTTTCCTAATTTCAAATCTAAATCCCTATGAAAAAATTTTCTAGACATGATTGTGCAAAGTAACCATGAAAATCCCCTTTGCATAATTAAATCAAAAAAATTATATCAAGCTTATACTATGGTCTAATTTCTAGAGCTTGCATATTTATTTAATTGCTATAATATTTCTTTTAATATAAAGTTTTTACACTTTTATTAAAATAACACATTCACATGTGTCCACATACTTAATCTTGATTAATTAGCAATTAAAGGGGATTTGTTCTTTCAAAATTTCTATTCTTTCTTATTCTACCTAACATTTATTTTGCCTCTTAATCCTCACCACTCATTTCTACCTAACCTTGCATCTCCTTCATTCTCATTTTGCCTCTTAATCTCAATCACACATTATTTGCCACTTAATCTTAACCCTCTGTTGTAGAGGCAAATTCTTTAAAATCTCTTCTCTCCATTGAACAAAAGATCCATAATCAAGCATTCAAGCATACTTTCATTCTAGAGCACTTTTTGGCATTCTTGAGAAATCTTAGCAACCTAGTTTACTTTCTTGCATTGTTTATCATAGCATAGTTTCTTGCATTTGCATTCTAGAATACTAGTTTCTTTGCATCCATCCTAGCTTAGTTCTTTCATTTTATAGTTTCTAATCTTGCATTGCATCATAGATTACTATTGCATTTACTTAATCTAGTTTATTTCTATAGCTTACTTTGCATTATCATTCTTAGTTTAATCTTGCATTTCATAGCTTTGCAATCCTCCTAGTTTTACTTTACATTTCATCTTGCAACTCAAAGAAGATTGGGATCATCTTTTGAATCTTCCATTTTGAGGTTGTCTAGTCACTATTTCTATTGTCTCAATCTGATGAGCACAATCTAGATTTAAAATCACTTCAAATAGGAAGCAATAAGCCTCTTTCAAACATTTCTTTGTTTATTTCATGTTGTACTAGATTAGGAATGTTTGATGTAATGGTTTATTGAAGTGTGTGATTTACAAGTCTAAAGTATCACATTTTTATCACACATGGCCTTAACCAAATACTCTAACCCTACACCTAAATCTCACACTACCTATTATATTAATTCTAACTTTAAAACCTACATCTAATCGGTAACCACATCCCTAATCTTATTCTAACAGTCAACCAAATATTTACCTTAACCATAACACAATGTTTGGTTTAAACCTAAATATGAACATTACATCCTAACCCTTACCACGACATTAAACTAACTCTAACCCTTACCCTAACCCTATCTCTACATGTAACCAATATACTAATAGTACACCTAACTCTATATAAAATAAATAATTAAAAATAAATCTTAATACTATATAAAATAAAGTATTAAATCTAAATCTGAAATGAAAACTAAATTAATTATATATCCTAACCCTTACCATGACATTAAACTAATTCTAACCCTTAAACCCTAACCCTAACTCTACATGTAACCAATATACTAATAGTACACATAACTCTAAATCATCTTTCTAAACCCTAATTGTACTAAACATTTACTAAAAATCTAAATCTAACCCTAATCCTAACTCTAATTGTACTTCTAAGTATGATACAAATCCTACATGTACAATGTACATCTCATCTCTATCTATGTTCATTATCTTGCTATAACAGATACCCTAAAATTACCCCTAAACATAACTCTAACCTCTAACCCTAGTTGTAAACCTAAATGTAACAGTAAATATTACTAATCTTGACCATATTACTAACCCTAATCCAAACCTTAACCCCTTACCCTAATGTTTACCCTTAATGTTACACAAAATATGATACACCATGTAACTGTAAACATAACATCATATCCCAAACCACGACCTTATTATGACACACTAATCTTGATATAATTGTAACTGTTCACATAATACTACTCATAAGGTTAAACCATAACCCTAATCGTAACCATAACCTTGTCGTTTACCATACGTAAAATGGTAAACATAACTATTATATACTAACCCTAAACATGATACTAATCCTAACTGTAAACATAGAATCCTATCTCTAACATGACCTTAATCTCATCTTACCCCTAACACTAACCCCTTACCTTAATCGTAACCCTAACCCTAACTCTAATTTGTTATCATTAACATTATAATTCTCATAATATGGTAACCATTCAAATTAATTATTTCCATGTCCCTACTATTGACCCTACGTTAAATGCTAACATTAAATGTGATACTAATGATCATTCTGATGTTAAACCCTAACCCTAATTGTAACCATAACCCTTCCATTTACCCTACATAAAATGGTAAACATAATGGTTATAGTAACTCTGAATGTAACCATAACTATACAATAACCTTAAAAAAATTAAAAAATCATTAAATGTCTTCAATTTATGTACTCTATGTAAATAAAAATAAAAAAATAAAAAAATAAAAAAAATCATTTAATAATTTAATAATAACTTTAACAAATTTAAAAATCACAAAATATCTTCAACTTATGTCATCTATTTAAGCAAATTTAAAAAATACCTAAAATAATATTTAAAAATTAAAAATTAAAATAATAATTTAACACTAACCTTAACAAAATTAAAAATCACAAAATGTCTTCAAGTTACACCATCTATGCAAAATCAAATAAAATTGTCCAATCAACAATACAAAGTAGGACAAGAAAAAAATAATTTGGGTTTCTAATGTTTGTAAAGGCTTCTTTTGGAAGTTTTGTTTTTTAGTTTCCTTAAGTAGTGGTTGGAGTTTTTTTCTTACAAATTTGGCCAGAGAACTTGTATTGGTGTTGGAGGCTAGTGATGAACAATTCTTGTGGGTTTTCCAAAATAATAGACAATAAATTGTTCATGCGAGGGTTTGTGAACTTTTTCAATGTATTCATAAAAAAATTATTTTTTTCTCTCATAACCAGAGGTGTCGGCTAGGGTTTGGAAGGCCATATCAAGGACATTGTGTGTTGCTTTCTAGAAATTTTGCTTGACATCTAGAATTTATTTCTTCTATAAATTTAACATGTAGAGCTTCTTTTATGTTTTGTGATGTAAAAAAAAAATAGAACCTTTCAATGTTGAATTTTGATAAATTTGCATTATATGCATACTTTTTCGACACATTGCTTACAAAGTTCTTGATCAAGCCCAACTTTTCCAACCATATGCCCTTTACTGACTGGTAGCGTCTCATGAAAGGTAAAAATCCTATGATTGGGTTTGAACTTTTCCTCTCTGTGAATAATAAACTAAACCAGAAAGCTTTACAGTCAAGCCTTCATCAATTGAAGCCTTCCCTACTATTTTTGTTTCCAAAATTTTATTTTCTCATTTAAAATAGATTCAGATAAGGTCTAGGGCTCGAAATGCAAGATAATAGTAGTTTTGTTCTTTCTTTCTGCAACTCCGTTTTGTTGAGGGTTGTAAGAAACAATGTACTCCCTCTTAATCCAAGTATTTTTACAAAAGTTTTGGAAGGCTTCTGAAGTGTATTCCTTCCCATTGTCTGTTCTTAGTGTTTTAATACTCTTTCTAGATATATTTTCTACTAGAGCTTTAAATTCTTTAAACTTTAAGAGAATTTCTTCAGACTCTTTACACTTGAGAAAATATATCCAAGTTTTCCTAGAGTAGTCATCTACAAAGATAATGTAATACAGGAATCCTCGAATCGGGGGAATAGACGTAGGTCCACATAAATCAAAGTGAATAAGATCTAGTTCATTTTTAGATTTACTTTCACTATTGTGAAAAGTGCTTTTGATATTCTTCCTGAATGGACAACCTTTGCAAGTCCCTACATGTTCAATTTTGAGTTTTGGTAGACCAGTGACCATCTTCTCTAAACTGGGTAAACCACGAAAATGGAAATGCCCTAGTCTTCTATGCCAAATTTCATTCTCATTAGTTGACTCATGAATTAGGGCTTGAGAAGAAGTGCATAGTTTATAAAGACATCCTTGTCTTATACCAATAGTGTGATCAATTTTAATGGTAGAGCTCTTGGGCCAAGCTAGTATTTTCTCTTCCATAAATGTGATCATGTATCCCTTGTCTTCAAGAGCCGAGATAGAAACCAAGTTTCTTTTGAGTCCAGGTACAAATAGTATTCCTATGAATTGGAGTGAGACACCATATTTGAGTTGAATGGTACAAGACCCAATTCCTTTTACTGGATAGTTTGTATAATTTCCAATAGTTACTTCCTCATCACAAGTTTCCTCAATAGAATCTAGAGGTGTTTTCAAAATCCTATTATGTGCCTGGAGGCCCCATTGTCTATCACCCAGGTGTTCATATTGTTTGTAACTTGACTAGATAGAGCATAGTAAAATACAAGTTTCTCTGAATTTGTATCCATATTTTTAACCTCAGCAAAAGAAGCTTGGGATTTTATTCTATCAGGGCACTTCATCTCAAGATGACCATATTTGTCACATCTATAGCATTTTACTTTAGATAGGTCTCTCATTTTCTTGGATGAATGTTTTTTATTAAGGTAAAAATAGGTTTTGAAGGGGCCCTGAAACCCTATACAATGTTGGAACTTAAGATATGACATTAAGAGTTCCCTAAATACAACAATCTAGCCAAAACAAAAGACTAGACACCCCAAACACCACACAAAAAAACACTGCCAAAGAAAGCAATCTAACTAAAAAACCCCAATTTGTTGCAAGATAAGCCAAAGGAGAACAATAGTTAAAAGAAAGGGGACTAGACTTTTGATCCCATTGGATGAATGTTTCTCGTTAAAAGATAGGTCTCTCATTTTATTGGATGAATGTTTCTCATTGGTGTTTTTACCCCTTTTTCTTTTATTAAACTTCTTTCCTCTTGTGTGATTTTGTGTGTGTAGGATTTGAATTTCATCTTTGGAGCATTTGCATCGATCCCTTTGGATATCAACCTTTACTCTTCTTGAATGCAGTATGTTTTCAACATTTCAAATTTGGGGAGTTTAGGTTGAGCACTGATGCCTTGCATAAATGATTCCCAAGAGATAGGAAGTTTGTTTAGGGCTATCATTGATAATTCCTTACTATCATATAATCATGACCAATTGCAGAGAGTTGATTTCTCAAATTAGTTATTCTCATAAAGTATGAAGTAATAGTCTCTCCTTCGTTCATCTTCATTTGACTGAGTTGATTTTTGAGAGTGAGGACTCTATTAGATTTGTTTATCTCAAACATTTCTTCAAATGCTTTGAACATGGCATATACTGAGTCTGCTATGATAATTATAGGCACTAGATGGTCATTCACTCCATCTACTAGCAATTACATTGCTTTTGTATTATTCTTCTCTTATTGAATCTTTTCATATTTCCCATTTTGTTTAGGTTCCTTCTCTTTCACCACTGTGATTAATTCGTTCTCTTTTAATGTTAGAAACATTCAAAATTTCCAAGCTACGAAATTAGAGGAGCCTTCAAGTCTATCCTCAAGTCGAACTTCGTTCATCATTTTGATGAATCTAATAATTTTATCACAAAGTAGAAATATAGTTTGATAGATTAATAGAAATATAGATTGATAGAAATATAGATTTGATAGATATATAGTTTAATATAATATAGAAATCTAGATCTTTTATTCCAAACTTGGCTCTGATACCTTGTTAAGTATTCAAGATCATAAGTGATATATTAATTCTATTTTTATACCAGGCTGTGTACTTGAAGTATATGTTATTCTGTATATAAATTTGCTCTTGGAAGAGCACTACTTTTTATTTTTGTGTCTTCAAGTGCAGAAACATAATGGATATAAATACTTGTTACAGATCATGTATCATGTAGAGACATGTCTCTACGTATTTAGAGACATGCCTATACATGAGACATGCTCTCCTAATTAATCATGCAACATACTGTTTCATAACAACTACCACTGAATGCAGTGTTTAATTATGAGTTTATCTACAAGTTGTTACGATACGTAATAGGTATCGCAACATATATAGTATTGTGTATTATGTATTGTAACACACAATACTATATGTGTTACAATACATATTATGTATTGTAACATACATGGTATTGTGTGTTACAATTTACTGTAACACATTTACTCATTGTCGCATGATATAAGTATCGTGAAGCACGTTAATGATATTAATTTATACATCATCATCATCATCATTATTATTATTATTAGGATATATATATAACTCAATTATATATATATACGTAATAAATACATTTAATCATTCTTTCAGAGATTATTCCAATTGATTCATTTATTGACCGACGCTATAACATTAACATATATCCACCCCTACCCTTACGTTTTTGGGAACTTTCGGGCTTGTGCCCCAATAACTTGAGTTTGTACAAGCTTACAAATTTGTGGCTCGGGCTTGTGCCCCAATAACTTGAGTTTGTACAAGCTTAAAAATTTGTGGCTCGGGCTTGTCCCTTAAAAACTTGTAAGCTTTTCCCTTCAAAATTTTCAAGTTTGTGCCTCAAATTCTAGGCTTGTGCATGAAATGTTTTGGGAAATTTCAAGTCTACAAGCCTAAGATGAAGTTTTATGCTATTTGTTGAGTACTAAATTATACCCTAGTGACCTACATATTATTGATGAGGAATTGGGTGATAACCCTGGGAGTCTTAGGGAAATCATGTATATCATCTCTTGCTCCCATGAGGTTTCAGCTTGTGTTGGTACAATGATAGTCTTTTGTTGGTACCTCCTTGCTTATGCAAGGGTGTGGTTGGCTAGTGAACCTATTCATGAGTGATACTATATGTTGTTGAACATCTTTTGTGAGATGTTTCCTTGCTATTAGTTTGTTACTCCTTATCTTTTGTCAAATGTTATCTTAATGTAAGAATTTCAAAAAAGAGAAGAAAAAAATTAGCCTTGTATTTTTGCCTTGATCCTATGAAGCATTACATGTCATATTTCTCTAACCAAAAAAGAAGAGCATACTCTTTATTTAGGGTTGATATTGAAAATAGATTCCCAATCAAGCCTTCTTTATGATATTATAGTTTCTATTAATTTAAGAAGCAAATTAGGGTGCTAACAATTTACAAGCAAAAGCCCCAAAGGAAAAGAAATGTGAGCCAAAATAAAGCTACTTAAAACATTACACAAGTCATTCACAAGACACAACATTACTCAAGCCATTAACAAACTGTTTATTGACTACAAATACCCACATCAAGAGCGGGTAGGATTTTAGCCTAGAAATCAGAAAAGAATTTGGGAAGAGGAAGAAAGATATTTTCTCCAACTAACAACATCCCAAGCATTACTATCATCTAGAACACCATCAGAAGGGAAAGGACATGAAATCCCCATAGAGAGCCTTCTGCACACAGAGAAAGAGATCGAAGAGGAGCAACACCCTCCACTAAAGGTTGGAGCTAAATATGACCAACAAGTAGAGTAAGATGCATGCACGGGGCGATGTAGAGGTTACATCTGCTACAAAAGGCTCGCCAACATCCTATGAGTCATCATCATCCTAGGAGGCATTTTAAAAAGAATTGAAAGCCTAGACAGTTAAATGATCACCATTAGTGCCCTTCCACCAAGTAGAAATTACCTTTACAAACATGAGTGAACAATAGTGGTCATACGACCAGTAGAGAAGTATCGACGACAACAATCAAATGCATGGAAATGTAGAATGACCCATGAAGTGGTATCATCAAACATCATAAAGTGATCAATATGGTTGTCAGTAACCTCATAACAAGAATCCTACCAAAATTGGAGGGGGAGATTGGGAAGACAAACCCATACCAAATACACATTCAATGGTTCAATAAGAGGGTTTCAGGAAGTAGTCCAAAGTTTGACTGATAGAAGGTTTCTTACCCAAGCCAACAACTTGCTCAACATGCAAAAAAAGCAAGAAAACCCTTAGCACAAGCGAAGGGCTCAATTACAAGGAGAGAATGCCAAAGACTAGTAAATCTACACACCAACCCACAACAGGAGAGGTCTTGGCACATGAAAAAAGGACAACATTTCCCCCTAGAAGGATGAGAAACAATAGCTTTGGTAACATGAGCAAAGTTCTAACTAGCAACAAAAGAAATAAGCCTCAAATGAAAGATACCAACACCCACAACACTAGCCCCAATATAAGTCCCAGGAGTAGGTCAAACATCAACAACATGAGACAAAGACCACAACAACAAGAGTCAAAGTGCAAAGAAAGGGTCCACAAGCGTGAGTACAAGGAAACGCCACCCAAGTATCAAGGACAAAAAACACCCGCAGCAAGAGATGCAACAAGATGCTGGGCAAAAGAAGCTAAAACCGTCGTGATATCATGTTGATCATAGCCCTTGAAAGAAATATGCATCCTCATGGATAGAATGTTGGCCAAAATTTATAATAAACTCGTACAAGAATTCATTAGCATTAGTTAAATTTATTTGTTAAGCCAAATAGATCTACTACTCAAATTTGCATATGGTCAGAGTTTATCATCAAGCTTGTGCATAATTATTTTTTCCATGTATTTTCTATCAATAATGTGTTGCTCCAATCATCTAGGAATTATCAAAATAAACTTTTCTTGGTCTATTGCATGCTCAACAATATAATTTTTTTTAAAAAATCTCTTACAATCAATCATAAAGATATTTTTCTAAAAATGCATAAACTTTGACATAAATTTCATTCAAAGCATTTTTCTTGTAATATAATTAACCTTAATTAAAACAAAACAAAAAATCCACTTCTTTGTGTCATTAGCAAACACTCAACTAGCATATTTACTAATAAAAACTTATTCCCATATTTTACAACACAAAGAATACCATGCCAAGCTATAACACTCTTTATATTGGGTCAATTCTTTATTTATTTTTATTTTTCAAACTACTTGTGAATGTTTTCTTCCATTCAAAGTTATTCATTTTCTTTAACAATCATTTAAGTATCTATAATTACTTAAATCTTGAGATATCTTCAAGCCTCTAATTAAAGAAATAGATAAAGATGACCAAGAACGAGTGAGATGAAGAGATTCAAAATCCAACAAATGACTTAGAAGAAGCCACAACAACGATGCACCCATTGTGGGAATTTGAAGGCAGAATCCATAGCTATATTGGCTAGAATACAACTTCTAAAAGTAATAGTAGTTAGATGCAGAACAAGTTTGTTGCCCTTGAACAGCTAGAACAAGGAAAGTATGTTGCCCACATTAGTAGCTCTTGAAGTGCAACATATAGTTGAAGAATTTCTACTATTTTCAAGATGGACGCAATATGAATCCAAAAACACCAAAGGAAAAAAAACATCTATGGTCTATTAATTGAAAAAATTCCCCTACATATTGAAGTGTTGTGCCTCAAAGTAGACTAGAGCATGTAGCTCACAACTTATACATGGAAGGTATTCGTATTTCATTACTATAAAAATAAATGGAAAGCCATACAATGCTCAAGTAGATGCAAGAATGACTCTTTTTCCAAAGTACCCAATATTAAAATTGGGAACCACTAAATGAATAGCGCCAATATAAGTCACTTGATGTATAGGGTAATAACTTTGGCCACAAGTATAAACATCAATAACATATGCCACTATGTGATTTCCCTAATCAAAAATCCAACGTCCCACAAATCAATGAACTAACATCCCACGAATCAATGAACTGAGGAACCGAAAAAAAATGGGGAAAAAATTAGATAAGAAATCTACTCTATCCTCAAAATTATAACAAAAACCTATGCCAAAAAATGGAACAATAATGAATGAAGGGAAAACAATAAAGATGGTAAACTAATTTTTTGTCCCTACAAATTTTGAAGACATGCAAAAGGCTAGTCAAGGAATCCTAGAATCCAAGCACTGAAGTGATTCGCCAATCGATTAACAGGCGAAGCTCTCACTATCTAACCGCTACCTCCCAACTAAACCTTAAATGGTATGGCAAAGATTTATCCCTATCCTATACCTGAAAAAAAATTGATTGTTGCAAAACGCTATATAATTGTAAATACTTTCTCATTTTTATTACAAATCTAGATTTACTTTCCCGTTTTTATTACAAATCTAGATTTTACCAATTTGGGATGAAAAAAAAAGCAAAAACATAAGAGCACTTTTAGTTGTCAATTTGGATACTTCCAATGGAATGTGATGCCTTTTGGCCCCATGAATGCCTCATAATACTCTCAAGATCACATGGATAAAATCATTCTAGGAACAGTCGAATTTCTACATGTATACACTGATTGCATTCTAGTTTGCACTGAATTGCACCATCAAGCACAAAGATCCAATTATACCAACAAAATTGCAATTTCTTGGGATGGATATGCAAGAATGGGGAATTAAAAATACAACCCCATACCCACAAGAAAATCCTCTAACTTTCTGATGTTTTATATAGAAAGCGGACTCGAGCCTTCTTAGAAATCCCCAGTTACATAAATAGTTTTATGCCTAAAGCAATCTTAGGAATTAAGAATTTGATTTCTATGTCATTGTAAAAGAAGCCATGTAACTGATTTATTTTAAAAATTTGAAGTCATAACCATGCAGCCACAGTATCTGCCACTTGCTATTATAACCCTGGGCGTATTTAATATCTCAATGCCTGTGTTTGCCATTAAGTCTTATCAGTTTTCTTAAAATATCCTACAGACTTGGTCATTAGTGTAAACGTCCTGAGAAAGTCTTTTATCTTTCAAAATATTTTATTGTCATGTTTCCTTCATTTTCTGTTGATTGTGCAGCTAGACCTCACTTTCCCAAGTATTTTAGTAAAGGAGATAATGGCAGAATTTAAGAACATTATTTTTGCTAATCCAAGATCCGAAATCTTGGTAAAATGAAAAACTGAATTGTATGAGCTACCAGAAGAGCTTAATCAATGTTTCGGGGCGAATATTCTCGTCACAAACTTGAAATAGTAATCAGAGAGAAAACCTCTACTACATAGTATCATAAACTTGAGACCTCCCAGTCTAAAAGTAGAATCATGAACAGAGGTGATGGTCTTCTCTCTTAGTAACCCTGGGAAAGGATTGTTTTAAATGTTGACAAATAAATGTGCACCACCACGAAGGAATAGAGAAATAAAATCCCATCAATGGATTGCAAAAATGAAGATCTGTGATTTCTCACTATCTTAAGAATTTGCTCTTTGATACTGTAAATTTGCATATAATGCCAAAGCCTATTCTTCTGATGCAATCAGATGCATCTTCTTGAAGCTTTGCCAGTATGATCTTACTAATCATGTTTTTAACTATATTGACCTCAGAGGCCTTAACCTACCAGCCATGACTCTTACAGGCATCACAAAGACTAGGGAAAGACAAAGCAGCAGGTAAATTCCTCAAAATCACACCACTTGGCTGTTATCAATTCACCAAGATACCTAAGAAATAGTGCCACTGCCTATCTTTCCATTGCTGCTCTTTCCCTCACTATCATACTCCTGAATGAAAGTATCCATCGCTGCTAGTTTTTGTAGCCCTAAGCATAGTGAGTCTCCAAAACTGATAAAACATTAGAAATCTGTAAGGAGACAGAATAAGCAGGCAATGCAACGTCACATGAAAAATATGTTACCATGTGCTCCACCTAAAGAATCCTCAACGGGGTGAAAACTCCATCAAAGATTCCAACATCATTCAATCTGTCTGAGACCTCTCCTATCATTTGGGACTTTAAGCAAATTAACAATGCCATCTTAGCATTAATTTTTCTATTCAATGAAAACCTTGATATTGAATTTCAAAATGTATTAAAAAGCTTAGTTATGGCATATGCTTTTACATCAAACCAAGAAATTTGACACTCAAGATGAATGTGCACAACTAAAAATCCAAACAAGATTTAATTATTTGTTAAAATTATAATAAATTCATCCTAGGTAGCCCACACGTAACCTACCTCACATTGTCTACCCTTCCCTATGTCATTAGATCCACACATATATTTTTGCATCTCGATTATCTATTGCATTGTCAGAACTTTTGAGTTGTGATTTGTGACCTAGTACTTGCCAGAAGCTACATTATTAGTCAATGGTTGTTTATTGTCCACACCTACATCAATACAGAATCTTACTCAAATTCAAAGCACCATTCACTAATATAGTGGAATGACACCGGTAATAATAACACCTATCGTCTCTTAACTTTTATACATGTGAATTAAAACATTCTTAGGCTTTGGCTTCAACAATTTGGCTATCACAGTATCAACTTCATCAAGTACTTTAGTTGATCCATTTGAAATTGGGGCAAAAATCTTTTTGATTGATTTAAATCAATTTCATAAAAATAATTCCTTGTCAATAATGACAGCAAAATGGGAAGAAATAGCATTACCAAAAATAAAATTATCTATTTGGAAACTTAAAAAATTAAACAAATAACATCGCCAATGAAACTATCTATCTATTAGGAAACTTCCAAGTATGAGATCAGTAACATTGCTAATTAAAATATCTATTTACTAGGGATATTTCGGCTTAGAGTACCATTCATAGAGAAATATTCTTCAGACTATGATGTGTTGCTCCCCCTGCTGATATTTCATTTAGAGGGACTCACAATACATTAACATGTCTAAAGAACCACATTTGTTTTACAAGAAAATTAGCAAATCCAAGTAATCAAGCAAATTTGAAACTGTCTAGGTCCACCAAAAGAACCTTAAACATGGGTAAAGGTTTTAAACAAGAGGTGAAAGAGATCCAAAAGTGGGATATTTTAGGGCATTGCAATCATCAGTGGAACTACCTATCTATAAGGTAATTTCAACTACGAAATCAAGAACATTGCCAATTAAATATCTATCTATTTGGGAATTTCTGCCTATAGTATTCTTGATAGAGATATTCCTCCTCGTACATACAGGTGTTGCTACCCTGCTGATATTCCATTTAGTGGGTCCCACAAAACATCGGCAAGTACAACTAAGCAAACAAATTTTAAGTAGTCAAGGTCCACCCAATAAACTTAACACATTAATAAACGTTTAAAACAAAACATAAAAGAGATCCATAACTGGGATAATTTCAGGTTATTGTACCTAAGATCAGCTCAAGTATTAGGAAAACGGAAAGTATGACATGTTTCTAAAATGATGTATTTGGAAACAAACTCAAAAGTCCCATAGCACAGGACCCACGAAACTGCCTTACAATGAACTAAGTCCTAATTTCTTCTCTTAACAATGACTTGATCAAATTTAAGTCCATAGATGAAGTCTGATGAATATAATTTTGCAGGATAGCAACACAAAGTAGTGCCATCTAGAGAACTTAGTGACTGTTTTGCATTCCATACTCCAGAACATCGAAGCATTACCGAGAGTGTGATATTGAAGAAAAAGCAAGATAGACACATGTGGCATCATGCTTTATTCCTTCGCCCATTAAAACCGCCAGATTCCTATTCATCATGCTAAAACTCTGGCTTGATTTCTCAACCTTTTTGAGACTGAACTGCAAGTTTAACCTGTGAACTGAAACATGCCATGTTGACTGTGTGATCTACTAACTGAAGACTTGCTTGGCTGATAAAAGGACCTGAAGAAACTAACAGTACAAACAAAGGAAAGATGGCCTAATGCACAATTAATCTATGGAATCACAAGAAACATGAAAAATTTAAGGTCCTACGACATATTTCTAAAGAATGACAACAGGCAACCAAGGGAAACAAACTAAAAATGAAAAAAGTTAGACCTAGCCATTGCGGACAAGCAAACAATGCTTGTGCAGAGGACAAGATGCCAAGCCTACCCATTGCTCTACTAGCAGATGAGTCCCCATCCAAATCAGGGAACCTGTAATTAGCAGCAGAGAGCAAATAAATCCAAGTGAGCTTCAAATGCCAAACTTGCATACCAATTTATTAAGTGCAACGACTACAGGAAAACCTTACCTCAGTTCCATTAAACATCAGCTAATTTTTAGATGGAGAAGGGGAGCTACTGCTACTAGTATTACTAACACTTCTTCCTCTTGCAAGCCTGTACAGAAATTTTATTAGGCATTCTCACTACATAACTACTGCAAGATAGTGCAATAAATAATACATCTAGGACTATATTACATACCTTTTAGGACTTCGACTTCTTGAAACTTTCCTATTTCCACGAGGTGAACGCTGCGCAGGAAACATTATATTATAGGTCAAGAGAACAGGTACTCACAATCATTTTAAAATAAGCAGGTCAAACATGATATCAAAATAAGAAAAAAACAATATCAAAGCAGAAGCACACCTTTCTTGGGCTCAGTGACTCCGATGATGAAGAATCAGACCTTCCTCGTCTTCGAGTGGGTCCTCGCACCCTGATGAAAAGCATAACTGATTATATGTAAGCAGATAAAACAACTATACAAGCTTCCTTTAAATATTATAGACAACATACGAACAAGGGACAATTAACCCATACAATATGAGGACATCAACACTTAAATGCATTATACAAGTTCCAGCTATGAAAGATGACTACCAAATATCAAAAGATGCCATACAACAAATATTCATGATATATTGCAAAGAAGTTTGCAAAAGAAGTAAACATCATTTATTTAATTAATCTGATTATACATAAACAGTTGACAAGAGCCCCAAACTCATAGAATTTGTGTCTCAACCTACCAGGGACATGATTTGATTTTAAAGCTCTGTCCTGCAACTCCTAAAGTTCCTTTTGTGTACAGAACAATGCCAGAACACTAATATTTGATTGTCATTACAAGTTCTATTTATTTTTAAAATCTTAGGATCCTAGAATGTATTTTAAATCAATCATCTGCATTCAATTATATGATCAGAACAGCATGTCTGCATGACCACTGGGCCAAATATTGAAGATTGATTTGGTGCAGAGGTCACATCTGCATTATTATGGTTTTTCTGTAACATAAAATATAAGAAAAATTATTTAACTCAAGAATGGCCAGTTACTCTTAAACAAAATCAATAATTACCTGTGGGGTGAAGACAATGATTTTGATTGAGATCTTATGGGCCTACGAACAGGAGACCGACTGCGCCGATGAGGGGGAGACCTACGGGGAGGAGTACGACCACGTCTTGGTGGAGGTGAGCTGTAAGAACAGTATAATGTATTAACTAAATCGTTATAATAAATGATACATGATGTACCACAAAGGCAACCAGTTTAGTATTTCATCTTTCACTCGATATGAACAATGAAAATGAAAAATAAACAGCATGATATAAACCATAAATAATGATAATAAATCTATTCAATTTAAGACACCTAACAAAGAAGACAAATTGGAACTGCTTTAAGACAGCATAAAGTGGCAACAAGAAGATAGCATGCATATTTTGGAAATGCAATATGGGCTACATATTATTGTGATAAAAGCCCAAATTCCAAGCCTTGGCTATTTGAAGAAAAGAGAAATGCCATGTATCACTATATTATAATATCATTGAAGAACAGACCAACATAAATACAAAATACGAAGTTTTCTACAGATTGAAGTACGCAATCACATTGTAAAATCTGTAGAACTGTAAGGATTCAAAAGTCGCATTACTTTCATATTTAAATTAAAAAAAGGTGTATCTGCAACTACAAAAGCCTTCTATTGAAAATCTAACCACAAACATCTGGCTTAGATTAGATATTTACCGTCGTCGAGAGATCGGTGAACGCTTTCGACTAATTGGGCTTCCTCTGACCCTCCTAGGAGATATTCTAAACAAGCCAAAACACATCATAAAACATTGGTTAAATACAGAATTCATTAATAGAAAAATCTATCATCTAATTGGTTAAGATAATTATAAGGAATTGAAAAAGCTTCAACCCTAATCAAATAGTGGAAAGAGAATGTTGCTTATTAAACTGACCTGATCGGTGATCGAGAGCGCCTGCGAGCTGGAGAGGATGGTCGACGCCGAGGAGGTGAATCTCTTCGCCGAGGAGGAGAATCCCTTCGCCGAGGAGGAGAATCCCTCCGTCTTCGAGGTGGTGAATCAACCCGACGCCGCAAAGGCGAGTCTCCTCGACGACGAGGTGGCGACTCAACACGACGGCGAGGAGGAGATTCAGCACGACGACGAGGGGGAGATTCAGCACGACGCACTATTGGAGATCGTCTGTGTGGTGGAGATGCTTTTCTTCGTAGTGGGGAAGCTGCAAAACAATGTCAATCCATGGCTCAAAAATCATGTTCTCACTTCATAATTGAATTATCAAGTATCCTGTACAATAACTTGTTGAAGGATATAGCTTCGGTCGGATCACTCTAACCGATATTATCAAATGTATAAGTGCTCTATGAACCTTGAATATTTGATCTCTATCCTAATCCTATCTAGTTATAAGTAATGATATTATATTATGATTATAATATTATTATAATCATAATATAATATTATTATTATTATTGTTGTATATGCTTAATTATTGATAGAGATTGATAATTTAATATCATCAAATATATATATATATATATATATATATATATATATATATATAGGTTATATTATTATTGATATATATATATATATATATATAATCAATGATATAATTGATTAATAATCATCGCTGAGTTGTGTTAATAAACATATTATTAATCGATAGTATAATACTGATATACTGCTGTGAATTGCATATTGTTTTGATTAAATATTGTTATGGTTAATAATATTAATAATATGTGCACGTCTCTACGTGAGACACATTGAGAGCATATATTATCAATGCCATCTCACTCATGGAGATATACAGTGAACAATGCATTAAAGGATACACAGAAGCATATAGGGATAACCTATCGATATTGAGTATCGATACTAGGCTAGCAATATATATATACAAATCAATATTGCTAAGCACTCATAGATCGATAACATTACATCAGTGATACTTGAAGCATATATCAGCAATACTTTGAGAACATATATCAACGATACTTGTGAAAGTATACACCTGCAATATTTGTGAAATATATACAGCATCAATAATCAGATTCTTATAGTTCTGTATACTTATTATGTTATTGCACATCAGTTGAAATTATTTAAATTCTTCACTTATATAAATCTTTTACATTTACATGGTATCACTATTGCTAAGCACTCATAGATCGATAACATTACATCAGTGATACTTGAAGCATATATCAGCGATACTTTGAGAACATATATCAACAATACTTGTGAAAGTATACACCTGCAATATTTGTGAAATATATACAGCATCAATAATCAGATTCTTATAGTTCTATATACTTATTATGTTATTGCACATCAGTTGAAATAATTTAAATTCTTCACTTCTATAAATCTATTACATTTACATGGTATCAGAGCCTAGTTGGGAGATCCAAACCAGATTTATATAGGCAAAGAATACTATAGAACAATTATTAAATTTCGAGAATCCCTCTAATCAGCAAAATGGCAAATGGTGTTATAGATTTGAGGACCGAATTGAAGGAGTCTTCAACTTTGTATCTTAGAAATTTAGAACTATGCTTGCCTTAAAAGAAAACGAATTAGATACATTCTTGAAGGAAGTCATACCTGAACCTGAAGAAGAAAGTGAGAAACTTCAATGGACGAAAAAGAACAATAAAGCCATGAAAATGTTAGTGGATGCAGTAAGAGATCATATTGTACCAATTATCTCTAAATTTGATATAGCCTATCACATGTTCAAATCATTAGAGTGTGTGTATGAAATAAACAACACGAGCAAGGCTCTCACACTAAAACGACAACTTCATCATGTAAAGATGATCAAAGGAGAATCCATTACATCTTACTTCATGAGAATAACAGAATTAAGAGATCAATTATCCACCATTGATCACATTATTGATGGTAAAGAATTAACCATGTTGGCTCTCAATGGACTTCCAACTTCTTGGGAATCATTCATTCAAGAAATAAGTGCTCGAACTAAACTTCCTAAGTTTGATCGTTTAAAAACCCATTGCATTCAAGAAGAGTCAAGACTAGTTACAAGGGGGATTAAACAAAACTCCACAAATGAAGACTTACAAGTACTAAACTCTCATTCACACAAGAAGGGCAAGAAGGGAAACTTCAAAAGGAAGAAAGACAAAGAATCAAATGGGAAATACTCGTCCAAGAAAAGGAGGAACATGTCCAAAGTATAATGTTTCAGATGTGACAAATATGGCCACTATGCAATCAAATGTCCTATTTATAGGCCTAAACCCCAAGCCTCTATTGCTGAAGTTAGTAAGAATGTATCAGAGAAGGACTCGGACAGATTTGTATTTTATTCAGCCATGTCATAACACTTGGGTGATTGATAGTGGGGCTTCACGCCACATCATAAGATTTAGAGAACACCTAGATAGCCAGTGAAAAGAATCAGAACTGCTACTATACAATTAAAATCACGCATCTCCTTAAAGTTAATAGGTGTGTTATTTGTACCAAAAATCAAGCGGAATTTGATCTCCATTTCAGCCTTAGAAGACAAAGGATACCGAATCACCGTCATGGATGGTAAGGTCCTAGCATGGACCAAGAAGTCAAATATCAAGAAAGCTCACACCATAGGGTTCGCCATGGATGTTTATATAAACTTTGCACTATTTCTTCACAAGCCCTAATTCATGAATCTTCAAATACATGTGAGATTTGGCATAGAAGATTAGGGCATCTGCACTTCAGTGCTTTATCCTCAACGGAAAGGATGGTGACAAGTTTACCCAAACTTAAACAGAATGTGAAAGAACATGCAAAGGATGTGCTTTAGGAAAGAATACTAAAGGCACCTTTCATAATAGTGAAAGTAGATCCAAACATGTGTTAGAACTCATTCATTCAGATTTATGTAGGCCAATGACTATAGCATCCTTAGGAGGTTTCTTATACTATGTTATTTTCATTGATGATTATTCTAAGAAAACTAGGTTATACTTTTTGAAAAGTAAAGAGTCTAATGAAGTACTTGTGAGGTTTAAAGAATTCAAAGCTCTAGTAGAAAATATGTCTAGGAAAAGGATCAAAACCTTAAGATTAGATAATAGAGGAGAAAAAACCTCTGACACTTTCAAAACTTTTTGTAGTAATGTTGGGATTAAAAGGGAGCTTCGTGTTCCTTATAACCCCCAACAAAATGGTGTGGCTGAAAGGAAAAATGGGACAATTTTAGTAGCAACAAAACACATACTTAGATACTTGTGTGGTACAATTGGATGTGATTTGAAGTATAATAATGTAGATCTAAATCTGCATGGATATACTAATTCAGATTGGGCTGGAAGTATAGTTGATCGGAAAAGCACATCAGGATGTTGTTTCAGCTTAGAATCAACTCTGATCTCCTAATTTAGTAGGAAGCAATCCTCAGTTGCACAAAGTTCCATAGAAGCCAAGTACATTGCAGCATCCATGGGAGCTCGAGAAGCAGTATGGCTAAGGAAACTTCTTGTAGGATTGTTTGGACAATCCTTGGATCCTACTATCATTCACTATGACAACCAAAGTTATATAAAGTTGTCAGTAAATCATGTGTTTCATGATAGGTCAAAGCATAAAGAAATTCCCTACCATTATGTTAGAGACATGATGGAAAGGAATGTTATTTAGTTGATATATGTTGGTACAAGTGAACAAACGGCAGCAATTCTTACCAAGCCTCTCTCCAAGACAAAAGTAGAATATTTTCGAGGTAAGCTTGGTATGGTAGAAAATGTAAACTTATCTAAGATTGAGTCTCAGCAATGCTAAATTATTGTACTAATATATGTTAAAGATGTTTAATGTGTAAACTCTTTATTGTGTCATGTGTGTGACTCCATGACCTTATGGGCCCCTATGAACATCATTGAGAGATGACAATTTTTCAATGAACACTCGTATTATTGAGTATTGTTGTAAGGTGACGATCTTACCATAATTACATCAAATCTTAAGTAGTATCAATTGAATGGTGGATATCATGAGACGTGATATCTATGGATAAGCCATAATGAATTATATTACTGAGATATTCATGGTGGATATTATGTGACTTAATATCCGTGGACATGCCATGAGCTTATATCCTTACGGTAGGTATCATGTGACTTGATAACAGTGCACATACCATAGTGATGGATATTATACTATGAGTTGATGGTGAATATCATGCGATGTGATATTCTTGGACAGGTAATAACTCTTGATATCACAGTGAGGTGATATCTTTCTCTCACAATAAATGGATCTATTGTGCTCAGTACAAGGATAGGAATGTTCCTCCCTAGCTAAGAGGGAGTGTTAAAGGATATAGCTCTGATATTATCAAATGTATAAGTGGCCTATGGGCCTTGAATATTTGATCTCTATCCTAATCCTATCTAGTTATGAGTAATGATATTATATTATGATTATAATATTATTATAATCATAATATAATATTATTATTATTATTGTTCTATATGCTTAATTATTGATAGAGATTAATATCATCAATTATATATATATATATATATATATATATATATATATATAATAGGTTATATATATATATATATATATATATATATATATATATAATCAATCATATAATCGATTAATAATCATCGCTGAGTTGTGTTAATAAACATATTATTAATCAATAGTATAATATCGATATACTGTTGTGAATTGCATATTGTTTTGATTAAATATTGTTATGGTTAATGCTGTTAATAATATGTGCCTCACGAGAGGCACGTCTCTACGTGAGACACATTGAGAGCATATATTATCGATGCCATCTCATTCATTGAGATATACGGTGAACAATACATTAAAGCATACACGGCAGCATATCGGGATTACCTATCGATATTGAATATCAATACTAGGCTATCAATATATATATACAAATCAATATCGCTCAGCACTCATAGATCGATACCATTACATCAGTCATACTCGAGAAGCATATATATCAGTGATACTTGAAGCATATATCAGCGATACTTGGAGAACATATATCAATGATACTTGCAGAAGTATACACCAGCAATATTTGTGAAATATATACAGCATCAATAATCAGATTCTTATAGTTCTACATACTAATTATGTTACTGCACATCAGTTGAAATAATTTAAATTCTTCACTTATATAAATCTATTACATTTACATAACTTACCTTCTCTCTGATGCACTAAATCATCCTTTTCGACACCAGGACCAACAGCCTCCCTTGTTCCATGTTCTCTTTTAGGAGGTGCTGCTGCAACAGCCTTCGGGGGCGTAGATGCTTTTGTACGTTGAGGAAGTGTAAAACGTGCACTAACAACATTACCATCAATCTGTCCCTGTAAATAGTAAAGAATAAATTGATTAAATTTTCTAATAAATCACTCACTATTGAATATTGGCTGTAACACAATTAACTTCTTACTCCGTCCATGTACAACAATGCCTTTTCAGCGTCAGCTCTTGTTTTAAACTCTACGTATCCATATCCCTTGGGCAGCTGAACCTGCAAAATAATAATTTTAAGTGTGTTTGAAAACAAGAAACGTATAATATCATTCAAAAGCAGACTGTAATACTACGCGAACTGTTAACACACAACAAGATCAAGTTAATCTTACACTTCGATCCATTGACAGTTCCACATTTACTACATCACCAAAGTTACCTGCAAATATTCAGATAACAACCATCAACTAGTGTACATTCAACATAAATATGTTAGAAGTACCATTACTTCAAATGATAAGAGAAATTATAAAACAAACACCATTAATATGACCAAAGGATTTTGTTCCAGGCCAAAAGGACCGTTTAGCGTGATTCGCCTATCCTAAAATAATTTTAGTTCTTGATTTGACAAACAGTCTAAAATAAAAAAACCATCACCAAATCCAACACACATAGTAAATACATTCAGTGGTGCATTAGTGGATATAAAACTTTGAAGCCTGTGTTTGCATGGACATCTTTCCAAATGCAGAATTTCATACAGTAACTCACCTTTACCATAGAAATATTATCCAAAACTACCCTCATGTACCTACCCTGGCAATATAAAGATGAAATATATTCATGCTATCACTTGTTTATTTATACACAAAATGTATTTGAACTTGAAAAGGGAAGGGTTTTGAGAGTCCACAAGCCAAACTGTATTCCCTCTTGGTAGTAATAGGCTAATAGCCATAATGAACAAGGAACAACCGTATTGCCTCTTGTTAGTAAAGGCTAATAGCCATAATGAACAAGGAAAAACAGATAGGATACATAAGTGACCAAAGGAACCAAAAGAAGTTAAGAGGCAATTTATATAAAAGACTTGTAACAGTAACAAACGTTGACAATTGTCTTTGATGCCAGGCTGCCAACAACCCAACATAAAACCTTGGGGTGATCTTGTTAAAGTCTCTAGAGAGACAAAATTGTAAAAATATATCTAAAGATCACACATTAAGAAATCAGATATATTATCAAGAGACCAAGTATGGAATAAGCTAAGCAATAATCAAGAAACGATCAATCACACACAACCAAGGGAGAAATCGTGGATCCTGGTCCACCATATATAAGGAATATAGGAAATTCATAGCACAGAGCTGAATACATTGTCATTGAACATGGTACAGCCAATTCTTCTATTAGAGACCACCATATGGAAGAGGAAGCAAATATACTTGGACTCGATATTATCAAAGCTTACATTCACCATGTCAGAATATAAATACTAGTCGGTGAGCTTCCAACGTGACTTAGTCTATATCAATGTTTATAAAGAAAGGCTAATTAAAATATAATCACCAGATGTCATTGGAAAGATAGTATTAATGCTGTTACAGCAATGTAAATCACCATACCGTAAAGAATGTTCAGATACGGTTTCTCTCAATTCATTAAGATATTAAGACAGTGCTTTCATCCACTCCTAAACACCCGCTAAATGGAAGCAAGGAACGATATCAATATTGGTCCATACAATGATGTGGAGAGACACAACAGCATTTATGATATATTAATGATTACATTCCAAATCAAGTAACCAGTATCGGAAACCTCAACTATTATTCATGCATCGGAAGAATAGAGATTCACAGACGCAGAAGATCTGTACTTAAGACATTAAAAAGACCCCTGTTTGGATATCATTACTCAATATTCCTTGCCGCCATTCATATTATCGCTGCTCAAAGAAAATTAATGTTATTGTTGATTGAAGGGAAAACGATATGACTAATGAATCGATATAATCTAATATATTCCAATGAGACTGCATATGACAAATGATTCATTAAGAGTACTGTTTGCAGTAATTAGCAATACAGCAATTAATCAACAACGCTGAATAGTATTGGAAGAGGAATGATTTAGGTTGTGTTGCAACCTTTCACCGTATGCCTCTTCAATACATATTAAAAGAGGATTGAATCCTTCAAGGAGAGGCGTCAGATTAGGAAAAAGGAATCAAAGTTTATTAAATATATTCGGTACTGATCACAAGAAAGAGATCAGAAGGAAATAAAATATATTTAATTGCTGGTCAGTATCAAATAACAGCAAATGGGTATGCTGTTGCTTACTTAAGAATTTACACTGATTTACAGAATATTATATATGAATGCTATTAGGAATAAAGGGACCAGTATGCAGCCTACTGTGTATGTTGTAGCATAAATAACAGTTTATAATGGTGTAATCAGAATTAAATATATCAGATATATTCCTAATTATTCATAATCCATTTGAAGTTAGTATATTCATAGCCTATTCCTTAATCACTCGATATAGCCCCTTAAGAAGATAGGTTGGTGTTGTGTAGGAAGAGGCAGAGCAAATCCTCACAAGGTAGGTAAGTTCCAACATGGGTAAGGACATGTATTTCCAATGCCTTGAGGGAAAATCCTGAGATGGGTATGAACATGCATTCCCAATGCCTTGAGGGAGCTTGCTTCTAGATTCGTGTCCAAGCACCCTATGACAAGTAAATCCCCATTCTCCTTAGGGTTTCTGATTAGGAGAGAAGTAAGGAATTGGGCTTAGGCGGAGTAAATCCTCACAAGGTAGGTAAGTTCCAAGATGGGTAAGAACATGCATTCCCAATGCCTTGAGGGAAAATCCCGAGATGGGTATGAACATGCATTTCCAATGCCTTGAGGGAGATTGCTTGTAGATTCGTGTCCAAGCACCCTATGACAAGTAAATCCCCATTCTCCTTAGGGTTGCTGATTAGGAGAGAAGTAAGGAATGGGGCTTAAGTTTGTTAACTATCAAATGTATTATGAATCCTTAATTATTCTTAGTTTAATCTGATTTAAATGCATAGTGATGTATGTTAGTCATTGAAAATTGACAGCCTCCTAGCAGGGTACATTACAGATCTGGTGGTTAAGAGGTTAACTTTGGAAAATTTCCAAGCATTTGTGACCAATGACTCTAAAATAGACAACAATGAGAAGTTTCTGCTAGCGTGCAGTGTTGAAAAACAATATAGCCAAAAATAGAAATGATGAGCAAACTAATTATCGATGTTACCCCGGGTTTTTAGAACAAGAGGATGGAGGGATGGGTTTTCGGGACGGATTTTTTTTCCCAGAGCAGGGGATGGCAGTGGGGGCAGCTATATAAAAAATGGGGATATTTTTAAATATACAGGAAAATTTTAAATATATAGGGAAATTTTAAATATTCATATGAAAACATGGATAAAGCATGCTTATATACATTATAGAACCTTAACATATAATGTTTGTGTTAAATAATTTAAATTGGCATTACACATGAGAGTGGAAGTCAAACAAATTATCAAAATTCAAGCATTAATTTCATGGGCAGCTAGGGGACAGATTTCCCGAAGTTTCCGGGACGGGTCAAATTATGCCGGAAACGTGTCCCTAGGTAACACTTCTAATTATATGTTGTAGCACACAAAATTACCAAAATACTGACATTTTACAGAATATCACTCTTCATTTGTTAATTATAATTCATAATAGTATCTTTTTCAAGATATGAACACCATAAGGAGTAAATTAAAGAAAAAAAATTATCAGATTATGATTTCTAGGTAAATTTAAGTGCCTGACAAGCCAACAAGTGCTACATCTCTTAGCCTTCCCCAAGCAAAAGGATTTGTTCATGTGAGCTTTGTTCCGCTACAACATACAGAATCTAATACTTTGTATTTCAAGTTGAAACACCAAATCTCCAACTCTCTCTTGAATAAGGATGTTCATATGCTAAACAATGTATGTGAATTGTGTGATCAAATGAGACAACCTCAAGGTTCCTTCTTATTGTGGACTTTCACTCAGTTTTAATGATGTGATATGTTGGTTATCACAAAGGGACTTATGATGTTCATTCAATGGATATCAACTTGACTTTAACTTCTTCAATCACTTCCAACCAAATAAACTACAAAGGATACGGGTTTAGAAATTCTATCTAACTCTAAAAATGTGAGACAATGTTGATGATGGGGTGAGCCTTTAACCAATACTTGCTTCGTCATGTCAACTAAACATAGGAGGGTGCTATCTTCTATGGATGTGGGAAAAGTATTCACATTGTCAATATTCATCCAAATACCCTATGAAGGCACAATTTAAATGAACATCTCCAATAGAAGTTAAACACTTGCAATTTAAGCCTAGATCTAGCCTTGCACTACTACTTACAATCAGCAAGTGACAAAAGGTATGGACACTAGCTCCACCACTAATCACCATTCAACAATATCTTCCATCCATCTACTTCTACTTAACAAGAAATGAAATCTAATCAAGTGGGGAATTGAAGAAACCATGCAATACTTCAAAGCAACATTAAGTAATCCACCATGAAGACCAACAATGAATCATCAATTACTTTGATAGCATTATGGAAACAATTTCATCAAGTCTCATCTCCTACTCTACCTCTACTACTAGCTTCTTCTCTAGTGAATCTAAAATCTAACCCTCTAATCCCTTACAAATGAGAAGGTCTTGGCTTTTATAATTGCTCAATTACAATGAAGGACCAAGATCAATTCAAGATCAAGGGCCAAGATTTACCCATTACAAACCCTAATTAGAGTTGTCACACTATCATCTAATTACATGAAGGCACCACCCTATGGGCCAATAAGAAAATTACAATGTTTTTGAGAGCCAATGAGAAAATTGTACAATTGGCATAATATGATTGAATGTGTTTGAACACGTGTAATTGGAATTTTCTAATTGGTAGAAGACAAATAGGTGTCACCTCAATATCCTTATCTTATAGACTTGATCAATCTTTGGTGAAGAGAAAATATCTCGACACCCAACATTATCAAGCCTTCAATTCTAATGGCATATTCCCAAATTGCTTCATCTTCTCAAATTTTCTCCATCTTCGTTCTTGGAAATTTTATCATTCTCCTGATTTGATCTTGATTGTACTTGCAAACTTGATATCTCTTTTGATGTCTTGACTTTAATCTTCTTGAAGTGGTGAAATTTTCATGTAGCTGGATCCTTCAAAATAAACTTGGATTTCTGGAGGAAAATCAAGTTTTGACAATTTCTTCCACTTGTAAACTCTAATTTTCTTTCTCCTTGTTCTTTGTTTTCTTGAACTCCATCTTGATCTTGATCTCGAATTTGCACTTTGAATATCTATTTTGAACCTCCTTCCCATTTGAAGTCCTCGAGCTTGACTTTGTAACATCCACTTGTTCTCTCCTTGAAGTCTTGAATTTGGCCTCATCACCATCTCCTTATCCTCCTAGCTTCTCCTTGAATGATTTACATTGCAAAACTAAGGAAAGATTTTATTAAACTCACAAAATTGATAAGAAAACATGAAGGAAATCTTTAAAAAATTATGAAATATGATTACATCAACATCAAAACAAAGAGGCAAAATGCAATTGATCATGGAATTTCTCAAGTTTACAACCAAATTTCTCTATCTTCTTGCAAATCCCAAGGTCTGATTTTTATTGATAAAATAATCTAAACCTTGCAACTTGAACCTGAGATTACTTGAAATCTGGAAAATATATAAGTTCAAAATGATCTATACCATGCCCAGATTTTAATTTTCTCACCATCCTTATCTCTAATTTTTGAAGATGAATCTGCCTTAAAGTTCAAAATTGATGTTTTGAAGTCTCCAAATGGTTGATAAAAGATGCAATTGCTGCTTGCAATTGATATCTTGCTCCCTCAAGATGATTTATTTCTCCCTCTTTTTACCAGTTCGCTGTCAAGTTGGGAGATAATCCACTCTCCTAATGAGGGAATCGCTGCTTTGGGCAGCAGTAGAAATTGTCTTGATCTAAAATGAACTCATATTGCCTCCTTTATATAGGCAATAGACAGCTTGAAGAGGTATGTCGTATGTAGAGGCCAACTTGGCTTCATCATTTTTTATCCCCTTAAGGCCGACATGTTTAGAGGAAATTGGAGCCATGTTTTCTTTGTTTAATCACCCCTTGAATCGCCTCTTTGCTATCTCCATCGAGCCTCCTCTTCTAGGGGCGGAATCTGATCATGGAATCCTCTTGGGGTGGCGGAATGGTGGAATCCGCGACTCCAAGAGGATTTTTTCACTTTTTCAAACCTTCCAAACTCCTTACTCCCTCATTCGATTCTACCAACACTTGATCTCTTGTAATGTTCAGGTTTTGTTCATCATTTCATGAAGTTGGGAGGCTAAATTTGTGTTTTAATATCCATATAGATAGAGGGGGTAAATCTAAGGTAGGAGAGGATTACAGATTCCTCGAGGGAAGGCGGAATCCACCCTGCCTTGAGGAATTTCCTCGTAATCTCTTGAATCATCCTCTCCTCTCATCTTTGAAATCACCTTACACTTTCCACTTCATCCCTTAAACTCATGGCCTCTTCTTATCACAATTATCTTCCATCGTGCCTTCAATCCTTGCCTCCAATTGTCTTTATCATAATGGCGGAAACAAGGAGTAGGAGAGGAATTCTCACTTTTCACTTAGTCAATTTTGCCCAACCATCTAGACTTTGATCCTCAAAACTTGCATTTTCATTCCAACTTGAGGGAGAAATAAGTTTGTCTAACCTTAGGATGCCCTTTCTCACCTAGGCTTGGGGGTAGAAAGGAATTTTGGTTCCTCCACCGCTGGCGGAATCCACCATGCCCAAAGGAATTTCTTCTTTCACTTCATCTTGCCCAAACTTGTTCACTTCACTCCTTAGTAGAGTTTGAAACCATTTCATGCCTCCTTCAATGCAATCAAGCCCCCAACTATGTTTCTAAGCTGGAGATAGGAGATCACTTCAATCTAATTTTTGGCCCAATTAAGTCTGATTTCATGCTCATCCTCTACACTTTCAATCTGATTTTCACCTATCCTTTGACATTTTGACCTCAAAACAATGTCATTTATTCACTTGATTTCCTTAATTACTTGCCCATAGGCAGATTTGAGGGGCACTGCAAGATTGTGAGCCATAAGAGGGCGGGGAAATCAGGTGTACCAGAGGAATTTGAATGGGGCATGCGGAATCCGCCATGCTCAAAAGAATTTTTCTCTTTGACAACTTCATCTCAAAAACGTCATTTTTGCGTTTTCTTTCACTTTTTTCAACAATTCGCACCTCGAACTCACTTTTGCAAGGGATGGAATTTTGGGGGTTCAAAGGATTGGAATCCTAGGACATGATCGGATTTCGACCTAGTCCTAGGGTTTTTCATTTGCAAGTCAATTCCTTAAACTCGAAGGGCGGGAGGATTGATATAAAATATAACATTTAAGTTATATTTTATATAAATACTGTCAAGAGGTTTGAGACAGGTTTCAGCTTCATACGAGTTATAATAAAGATTTTAGATTTTGGAAGTTTCCATAAAATTTCAAACAGTCAAATTTTAGGATTCAACACGCCTTTAGCAATATTACCTCCCACAACCTTTCATGACTTTCTAAGATCAAATTGAAGCTGGAACAAGGACTTTCAAAAGGTTCTAACTCATTTCATCACAAATCCTTTGATTTCATCTCCATATCCTTGACTAGCTTAGCCCAACTTTCGTGCATATCCCCAACAGACTTGACTATCCAACATACCAAAGTTGCCCAAACTCATCTCTTCAACTTGGAGACTTGAAAATTGTTACCAACTAAGACCACCTAAAAGCACTAACCTACTGCTAAAGCAAAAAGAGGGGGTCCCCATTTGCAATGTGGCAATGGTCCGAAAACCTCACAACATGACTCATCAAAGCTATCACCTCAGATCTAGGTATATTGAAATTGTAGGTGTTTCCACCTTACCCAGGAGCCAAAGTGCAAGCCATCCTTCACACACGAGAGAAGCAACCACAAGCTATTTCACCAATATACAAGATGTATTGGTTAGAGAGGTGAATACAAATGTACAAATGCTTTGCTTATATAGGCATGAGCAAGAAAGAGAGAACCAATGAGGTGCAAGGTTAGGTACATACTACAAACACCCAACACAAAAAAAAATAGAACTATAAAATGATATTAATATTTGCCTAACCACCTAGAAATATGAAATGTTGGATACCTAAGTGAATACTTTAAGTAAATGTAAATAGGTAAACAACTATTTACTCCAACACACCCCCTTAAGTGCAACTTAGGGAGTACAACATGCAATCTGAGATGCATTATGGATCCTGACCACATTGCCATGTTAGGTACCTGTTGTGACCTTTCCACACCATCGTCCCATTGCAAATGGGGACTCCCTCTTTTTGCACATAGTTGTTAGGATTCAGCAGTTGAGGTGGCAATTTTGAACTTTAAAAGAGTTGAGGAGTGATTGAGAAATCAAGTTGTCGAGTTGCGAATGGAATGTTCAGATTGAGGTTCTGCTGAATCAAGTTGTAGTGGGTTGGGATAAAAATTCCAAGTGCATTAATATTTTGGCTAGTCAAAAAGTCCAAAATATATTATAAAGGCATATCTTATGCATAATGGCTTTAAAACCATTATAAAATTTGATTTTCCATTCTTAAAATGTGAAAAATTCTAATAAAAATCAAATTTTATTTATTAAAATGATCAAAATCCATATGGAAATAGAATTGTCCCTCTTAAAATGATGAAAATTTGGATGGAAATAGAATTTCCCCATTTAAAATGATGACAATTTGGATGGAAATAGAATTTCCCCACTTCAAATGATGAAAATCCAGATGGAAATAGAATTTCCCAACTTAAAATGATGAAAATTCGGATGGAGGTAGAATTTCCCCACTTAAAGAGAGATTTGCAATGTTGCAATGAAAAAAAAACTAAGTGTTGGAACAAAGTGAAGAGTCCAAATGAAGGTTGATTTTCCCCTAGGGCTTATACTTAGAAAATTTTAAGGCAACTATTTTGTCTAGATGGGTAAAGAGAAAGAAGGTTTGAGAATTCAAGAGCCATCCATGGAAATCAACAGCAGCAAGAGTGGAGATCCAAATGCAACCAAGAAAGTCTAAACAATGATGCAAGGGAGGGCTCGAATGTCAATAATCTAAAAACATGAGGAGGCTGCAATTTTTACAAGGAAGATATCATTGACCACAAATCAAATGAATGACAGTGCTAGGACATCAAAGTCAATTGATGTGAGGTCTAGAATGATATCCAAGGACTCTTAACAGCTGTAAGTGTTCGAAGACCAAAATCTGAAAACTTGTCTATATGGGACAAATCTTTTTTGGTAAAATCATGAAAATTCTCAAGCACTAAAAACATTCCAAACTTGATTGCAAGCTGTTTAGGGGGTTAAGTTTTGAGTTTGATGACTGATTTAAGGCAATTAAGTAGCTGAAGTTGGTGAGTTCTCAGACTAAGCCTGCAAAATTTTCCATATGGTTCGATTTTCTTTGAAAAAATTTTGAGTTTATTCTATGCCATCAAGTCTGATTGACATTTATTGCAGACCAATTGAGAGATTTGATGCAAATTCCAAGACAACAAAGGAGCTGAAAACACATTTTTCTTCAGACTTAAGTCTGAAATCCCTAGGCAGGGGCAATTTTTTTTTTTTAAATCGCCATAAATCATTAACTTGTCCAATCATTATAGGGGCTGTTGCTGAGTGTTGAGGTGGTATTCTTGCACCAAAGGCACCAATTTTGAAGGGTCAAAATCATCCAGAAAGAGGTGAGTTTCAGACTTGTCTTAAGAAATCAAAATTTTTCCATAATGATAAAAGTTGGTTTGCCTTCATATTGGGTTTGTAATCTGATCTCTTATCCATATTAAAACCTTGGATCATGATTTGAAATGAATTTGATGAATTCTTAGGACTGATTTAAGGATGTCTTCAGACTTATCATGAGCTGTCCTCAGAAAGTCAGAGTTCTAAGGTTCTTTCTTTGGTAATAAGGTCTGGTTTTTGCCATTCTAAAAGATAAATCTGATAATTTAAAGACATGTTTGGACACTCTTGAGGTCTGATCATACATACTTGCAGACTTAGTCTGTGGACTAAGTCCTTAGACTTAGTTTTCAGACTTTGTCTTCAGCATTTAGGGACTTCAAAAGTCTGATTTTCTACACAAATTCAAGGCATTAAAGGTTAAATTTGTTCATTTTTATTGTCCTAAGACTTCATTTCATTTGCTGCCTGTGAGTGTCAATTTTCTAAGTCATTGAATTGGGTTTAAGGATTGAATCAAGTGTTTACAAGGTCTGAAATTTGTTCTTTATATGGGTCCCTTACACTATACTGACTTCGAGCTTTGAGCAAGGCTATAGCGAAAGGCAAAGGGATAGCCGGTAAGAAAGTGCTGATAAGGAAGCTGTCAAAGGGGTTCTATTCTGAATCTTTAATGATCTTCAAATGGACAAAGATTGCGGATACAAGCATGGAACATTTAAACATAAGGAGAATAAAGAAAAGGATGTTCGGGACTAAGGATCATTTACCACCAAACATGGCAGTCAACAAAATGAAGAGTAGTCTATACCATGCAGTTGGATTTCCATCCGACATCCAATACAAGGAACTTATGGTGGAATGTGCAAGGAATTATGATTCAGAGAACAGGACAATCAAAGTTGAAGGGTATTGGTATTCCTAAATGAGGTGGCAGTAAAAGAGACCTTTGGGATCTCATATTACCCAAAGTTGCAAATAAGGACTAAGGAAGAGGCTCAAGCATTGTATGAGAAGAAGCCTGAGGTGTGCATGGATATCATCAACAAGAATTGGATTAGCAAACCTAGTAAGCATCACTCCAAATTACCTAAGAAGCTTGTAAGTGAGGATTTCATATATGAGTACAGTGATATCATTTTCATGTTGAAAAGGATCATGGGAGTACCTCAAGGGGCTTTCTTTCAAACTTGGATGTTTTACTTCATTGAGCAAATAGCTTCAGGAACTGTGATGATGAATTGAGCTAGGATGATCAGTGATAACTTGGACACCCAACTATGGAACTTAGAAAAAACTAAGGACATTTAATATGAGTTCCTATGTGATCTATTTGCTAGCAAGAAACATTAAGTATCCAGGTCTTATATGCAGGGACATGATAGGAGATGACAAGGGATAGTTCAAGGTATGAGTGTTATCCTGAATTACAACTGCATGGAGGAGCAAGCTATAGGAGAGTTAATGATATTTTTGTCATGAACATCACACGCACACTCTAGGGTGGACTACATAGGAGGTTGTCCAGGGAGGCCATGTCATTGATTGAAAAATATGGATATTAGTATATCCAATTTCCCACTTTTACTTACGTCAGGATCCAGGAATTTTCTTCAAACCTTACAAACTTCCTAAGTATCCTAGAAATAAGATGGTCTTGCTAGAAGTGATCAAGCAATTGTCAGAGTTTGATTGTATGCATAAGGATAAGCATAAACAGGGAATGCTTTCCTCTATCATATTGGGGAAGATCTTTGAAACATGTCCTTCACTATAGTCGGTAGAGACAATCAATGCATAGTTACCGTTCTATCAGCTTGGGGCATACAAGGCAAGGAAGGAGTTTGATCCATTCCAGAAAATCCACACTTATAAGGGAAGGAGATACAGACATAAGATAGATATCAAGGACTATTGGGCATATCTAAAGGACAAATATGCTATAAGGAGAAAGATGTGGTCTAGGTTGTCATTAGACTTCATGCAGAAGTGTAACGTTCTCCCTATTCCTGATCAAGTAAGAGATGATGAAAATCACATTGATCCCCACTATGATCGTGAGAAAGACAAGCCAATCCATCCACCCAATTGGTCACAGATTGATGAGCTTACAGATTTGGGCATCTTGATGAGGGAGGTGGTAGACAAATCAAGAACATGGGTTGACAGGTGTTACCCCCACATATGGAAGAATGCAGAATGAGGAGTCTTCCTCAAAAGATGAAAGATCCATCAGTACTTCAAGATTACGCAATCAAGATGAAGGATAAATCTCAAAGAAAAGGGATAATGTGCTAGAGGTATCACAAGCAGCAAGTGAGAGAACTATTAGTAAGGAATCCGGAAGTAAAAGGCACAAGCTCACTACCTCTTCTCCCACTACCAATTCTTCACCGATAAGGGAAATGGAAATGCAGAATAAGGAACAGAGTTCAGAGCAAGGTGGAGATACAGAGATTTTACCTCAGGAGGATCAAAGGGCAGCTTCATCCATACAGTTAGTCCAGTAGGGGGCAGAAATATTGGTAGCATCTCTTACTGTATAATTGGTAGTTGATTTGGAGATGATATGAGACAGCCTGTCTCAACACACAGGAGATCGATGATGAGATCATTTCAGCATTGAAAGGATTTAATGAGGATGAACAACTTGATGATAGCATGCATTGGTCCACAATTCCTAATTGGCTGAGGGAGAGCATGAAGAAAAGAAGAGTAGAGGAAGTACTCCCCATGGGACATTGATACGTTCTCGAATAGGATTGGCAAGGTGAAAGAACCTGAGCAAGCAATGAAAATCCATAATATTACTAGAGAGGCATCTGGATCTCGCACTTTGCATATGGTCGCCCTAGTTGGTGACAAGACTTTAGATGAGATCACTACATAAGACTACCACATCACCTCATTCGACATTAGCCAAACTACTAAGAAGCAAGAATATCAGGAATTAAGGGGTACTACAAATGCCATTGAGGGAAGGATGGATAAGCTGAAAAAGAAAAAATGAGTTAAAATTGGAAAATATGAGGTTGAAAGAATACATAAACAAGCATATGAATTCATCAAGACATGAGAGTGCAGCAATTGTTACATATTTCCCTACTTCTCAGGAGTCCCATGGTACTTATGGTGTAATGAGAAACACTTATCGGGAGGTAAAGGAATGGGCAAGTGATATAAAGAAAAAAGCGAAGGATTTTCTTGCTGGGATGGTTTAGGCATATGGGAAGGCCATAGTATTGATGAATAAGGTTCAAGTATTGGAGACATGCAAAGAATTCCAGCCAATTGAAGACAAGATGATTCCTCGGCTTAAGCCATTGAAGAGTGTCCCTGCATCAATTTTGATTCAAGGAGTAATTGATAGAAGAAGTGCACTGGTATCTTTCACTGGCCTTGAAGAAGTCTACATTTGAGCATGCACAAGTTGATTGTCTTACTATTGAGGGTCCTTTCTTGGAGATACATTCAAAAATCCTTGTTGCAATCAAGGAATTGCGTGATCTCGACATTGATGCTTCCAGTGAATTGGATTTGGAGAAATTGAAAGAAAAGTTGGAATCAGCCTACTTCGAAGACATGGACTCTATTGAGAAGAGTCAATTGAATGGATTTCTCTCCCTTATGATTTCCATAAGTGATCTACAGAGGCATACTTCAGATTGGGACAGTATATTGGATACCTACATGGATAAGTTAGAGGTCGTTGAGTTGCAGCATAGCAGCCTTCCCAGTTTTGCCATGGATAAACTTAGTGCCATTATGGTTAAGTTCATTGCATTTGTTAGAAGGGAGAAGGAGAAGGGGGTGCCTCTTGGATGATGAGTTGCACAATGACTAGGCGACTTCCCTTTCTCTTATTGGTCCTTCAGCCATTGAATTTTCTCATTGGCTCATTTTGTAGTGCTTCATTCTCATTAGCTACTTGTGGTTTCCCTAAGTAGGGTTTGTAATGGGTTAATCTAGGACATTGATTCTTTTTAGTCTTGTCATTCATTATAATTGGGGCTCCTAGATTAACCCCACTCATCTCATTTGTAAAAGGAGATTGTTGGAGAATTGTTGCCAATATACCGCCAAATTTGCTCTACTATTCATTGTTGTGTTTTGCATGGTGATCTATATTCCTAACTTAGAATAGATTTGATTTCAAGTATTTAGTTAGAAATTCTTTGAGTAATTTAAAGGGATAAGAGTAATTGTGAATGCATCCTTGCTTGGCTCAATCATAGATCAAACCAGTAGTTGCTTACTAATGCGTGGTCAAATGGCATTTTTATGAACTTAACTTCAATCCAAACTTGCTCTTTGATTTGCATCCATAGATAGGATCGATGAAATGGTATTGATTTGAACATCATTTGAACACACCTTAGAAGCTTGCACTAGGTGAGTGGAGTCGATGACAAGACAGCATCTAGTAGAGTCCAAGGATATTCACTCTTTTTTCGCATCATTGAGTAGAAGTAGGAATAGCTTAGATTCGTAAGTTTAAATTCATTGCACTTCATTTCGTAAGTTGGAAGTTGGATTATATTTTCATTGCACATTGTGAAGCTATACCATTCGAACTTAAGTTGACAAAATCCAAGTGAAGTAGTGTAAGTCCCCTCATGATACGAGCATATCACATTATTATCACCGAGTATCCACAATTCAGAAGAAACCTTGGAGTCACCTTTATGATAAATGGTGTCTTTATTCAAGAGAGGATTCAATATTCGGCATTTTATCCTGAAACATTGAGTGTTCTATCATGTATGTTGTAAGGGTATAAAACTCACATCAACGGTACATAAAACTACAATGCAAATCTCTCACAAACAGAGAAAGGGAGAAAAATCCCGTGGGAAAAAACTTCTCTCCAAAAGAGAGAACATGAAGGACTAAGAAGTCTCCAAAACGATGTTCGAAAACAAGAACATAAAGACCATCACCAAAGTACAAAGAAGTTGTAGACAACTGTCAAACCAAGACTAATATGGTGCGGTAACCGAAGTACCTACTCTGAAACAAATGATCAGGATCAAGAAGATAACAATCTGCATGAGTGCCCCAAACAACACTACTCGAACAATGATCAGATGGCAACAAAGGCAATAACATTTACCAATCGAATATACAGATGGCACATAAATCTGCATGAGTGACCCCAACGACACTACTCAACCAACTTGCATGAGTGATCTCATCATCACTGCTCAACCACTGTAGATTAAAAATATAATTGTGATCAACTCACTAAAGAATGAAGATTGCCTCCACAAAACAAGAATGCAAGAGTGTCTCAACTCACTCCAAGAAAAACCAAGGAAGCATTAGCACGAACAATCCGATACCCCCCCCCCCCCCCCCCATAATGCCAACTAGGGAGAGCTATCACAGATCCATTGAAACTATGTGTTACCAAGCAATGTCTAAAGGGGACAATACAATATCTTAAGTAGCCAAATGAGTACCTACAAACTAAACAAAGGGTGTACACCAAACTACACACACAAGGCAAGAATACTAAAGATCCTTCTCTTGTTGTGGAGGGACACTCACTTGACAAAGTTGTGATTGACAAACAAGACACAACACAACCCCACATGGCACTTTATAATATTGTGCGAGTACAATAATAAGGCACAACAAGTGTGCAAAATCCTCAAAAATGCATGAACAAGATGTGGTACTATGTCTCGATATGTCTACAAAGGAAAGGGCTTACAAGATGCTTAAACTAATCCATAAGGACAAAAAAGATGAAGAAAATACCTACACCAATAGACAGTGCACAAAATCACCTTTCTAACGATACTCCACTTGCCAAAACCAAACGACGAATGCCAAAGTTATGGCCATGTGAAGAAAAAAAAAATGCCAATTAGGGCCAAAAGGTGATAAACAATGGCTCGTCCCTCTATTCACACCTAGGGGCAACGGTGTGGCCACCCATGTGACCTAGCGACTAGATAGTGCAAAAGAAAAAATGAGTATGTGAGTGGCATGGAGCCAAACCCACAAACACCTTGCACACAAACCCATGAAATGTCAATCAACAAAAAAAAGGTCCAACCGAGGCACCTTGCGAGTAGCAATTGACCATACCAAGTGACCACCAAAGCTACAAGTGAAAATAAGAAGTGTGGGCCCCTATGCAATCTAAATAGAGGGGATTTGTGGCCAGTTTTGATGCCACCAAATCATCACTCCAAGTCATAACACTAATTAGTCACCAAGTCAAAACTACCAACGCACCAAGTTTGAGTCATAAATCTTCAAACAAAAAGCCATGTGCATAAGATACACACTAACACAGCATAATTTAAGCACGTTGGAGGCCTCTCAAAACTTGGCATTCTATCGATGACAATGTTCCTTTTATGCTTTGGC
Source organism: Chamaecyparis obtusa (assembly GCA_027943335.1). Lineage (NCBI taxonomy): Eukaryota > Viridiplantae > Streptophyta > Pinopsida > Cupressales > Cupressaceae > Chamaecyparis > Chamaecyparis obtusa. The sequence goes on from BSBK01012556.1 coordinate 72,951, forward strand.
TATTAAACCAACTAAATAGCCTCTTTCATAAGAAATGAGGGATAGCTCGCACGCGAATCCACAAAACCTTGGAACAAATGTGGAAAAAATGGGCGCTACCAACTTTTGCCATGGTCATGATGCACGAAGGGATTATGGAATTCAAGAGCCAAAGATGAAACTGAGAAACCATGCAGAGGACTCAACTCGCCAATCCAAGATGAGGCCACCGAACAATAAAGAAGTTGCGAACCAGCTGAGGTGACAAGGAACCATGCCCATGAAAGACTTTGCCAACCTCTAATAATGAGACAATCACCCTCCAAGAGACAAAACTTGATCCATACTGCCAGCCAGAATGCTATCGCTGACCAATGATTAAGAGAGCTTGTCAAAGAATTAGGGCCACCAAACAAATAGCATAGCCTAGCAAAAAACATGACATAACCACCGGCAAGACCACGTGCCTGATGAAGACGCCAGCCACACGCCTCCAAAACAAATCAACTCACCAATGTAATATGCCTTAGATGGAGGAGAGGAATTTGCAAATAGGCTTCCAAGAAAAATAAAACGCAGCCAGAGAAAACACAATGCCAAAGCAGCAAACAAAGGCACAAACCAGTTAACAAATCAAGCAAAATGTGCACAGATCTCAGTCAATAGAGGCCTCACATTGACCCACTACTTGCATTGGAGTGCGATCTAGCCTAAAGGGCCTGATCCAAGACAATGCCTTACATGAACCATGCAAAAAGAGGATGGATGAATACGGGCTGCAAACCAAAAAATGTGCTCCAAGGAAATTACAATCACCAATTATGGAGACCAACAAAAACAAATAAACCACCATCAACCAAACAGATCAACCACGGAATAATAATGCCTCACTAAGAACCAGAACCAAAGCAAAGCAACTTGAATCTGGAAACAGCTAATGAGACTGTCGATCGGCCTTTCACAAACCAAATGTTACTGCAGATAATCTGAACAATAACCCTAAAAAATGGACTTGTGAAAACTCTTACAGAGGAAGAAGATTGCAGAAAGCTCCTCTAATACCATATAGGTGTTTCCACCTTACCCAGGAGCCAGACTGCAAGCCATCCATCACACATGAGAGAAGCAACCACAAGCTATTTCACCAATACACAAGATGTATTGATCAGCGAGGTGAATACAATGTACACATGCCCTGCTTAAAGCATGAGTAGGAAAGAGAGCACCAATGAGGTGCAAGGGTAGGTACAATTACCCGACACAAAAAACTACAAGTAGGTAGTAAAATAATGTTAATATCTACCTGGCCACCTAGAAATATGAAATGTTGGATACCTAAGCGAATACTTAAGTAAATGTAAATAGGTAAACAACTATTTATTCCAGCACAAATAGCATATATGCACTTTCAGACCATCCTTAATAATGCATTTTATGGATTTTTTACTCTCCAAAATTTATCAATGATAAGATGGAGAGCAGCACAAAATGTTAATCAAATTTTCAACCCAATGGAAACATATTTAATATAACACTACCAAGATTGCATAATCTTATACTCAGCACACGAATAGAAAACTTTTAGAATACTTAAATACAGAATGTATGTTATTCTTCAATATTCAGATACAGTTTGGCTTGAGAAATTGTGTTAGTAATTAACAAGAGTTGAAAGATCAAAAAGAGAATCGTTTAGCAAAAAATAGAACAAAAATATTATTGAATGTCCTGCTTTACAGTGTCCTAAAGTAGGGTATTCTGTATCACAGACGAATTTTATAGCTTCTCTTCATTAAATTTGCCTGCCAATTAACAAATTGCAACAATTTATAATAAGATAATAAGTGATGCAATCATAATTGGTATGTATATGTTTTTTATGCTGTTACTGGAGTCATAGGATTATGGTATAACCAGTATACAAATTAAAAAATATCAAAAAATAAAACTTACACAATAATCTATAAACACATAACAGTCATAGAATACTTACAGAAAATTTCCTTCAGATGACCTTCATTCACATTTCTGGTCAAATTTGCAACATGAAGAACTACCGACTCAGGGGGTGGTGGAGATTTCCTGAAATGCACCATTTGTATATGTCAAAGTCAGAGTGTATCATACACTTCATTAAAGGGAAAAAACACTTAAAAACCATCAACTGACAAGCCTGTCATGTCCTGTGCTGCAAATTAAGACATTCAGAGAGGCTTTGAAAATGAAAAGGAGAACAAAAACTGCATGCACGTATTTACAATTATGAATTACATCTTCTAAACGAGTAAATAATAATCCTATAGTCTAATCCAACCATCTTCACATATACTACTTCTAGCAACACTTGTCAGTAAACAATTTAAAGCTACGGTCAATAAATATCTGTTTCAAAGATATGGCCTTGTATACATTTGACATTGCATCTGAGAACCAATGTACTGAAACAGATATTCAATTCAATTAAAAAAGTGAAACACGTAGCTTAATTTCACTCATTACTAGCAAATTAATAAAATGCAAGGACGTGGAAAGAAAACCTCCTAAAGATTTAAGCTAAATTTTGATTGAATTGTGAACAAACTGTCAGATTAACATGAGAAGGATCTTTAGAGATGATAATGGGCCACCTCATTTAATGTGTGGTCCATAGTTATCAGACTCATTCAGCACACAAACTCACAAAAACAATTCACAGCAAGTTCTTCCAGAATCCAAAGTTAACTCAGAGAGTGTTATGGAGAATCTTTGACAATTTTCGGCAAGCCTTGAGCCTTGATTCATACTGCATGTCAAATCAAGGATAAGACTCAAAAAGTGCTGTTTGTTTTTTTTGCCTTTCGAAAATTATGAAAATGGAGAGAACCATGAAGGTCTGTGGTTTCCAAGGTCTTCAGTTGGGATTAGTAGCAGGCCCTACAAACCCACCCTGTACCACAACATGGAATGCTGCAAGGGTTCTTCCCCCAAATGCCCACCAAAGCCATTTGATATGTCCTGTATCCATATTCTGCATAAAATTTATGTTTTCTTCCCTAAAATTTAAATATTTTTAAAGCTTCCAAGATTTTGCCAAGTTGGAAATTTTTGGTCTGCTGAGTCCAAGTCAAGTCCAAGTTTATGAACTATGGTTTAGTCCTCTTAGGAATTGACACAAATAATAATAATAAAGCAGAAGCAGTGGCCCTTAAAGAAATTAGACTGCAAAGAAACAGGAGGCATAAATTTTAGGTGGAAAGGAACTCGATACTTTTAATTTAAGCAATTAAAAAGGGGACCAAAAGATTACAGGAAAAACAGTTAAAGATCCAGCAACCAATTGTCTGGTAGAAAACTTGGGCAATGGTTTAACCCATCATTTTTCCCGTGTGTCAGATAATGCTAATCTCGGTAGAATGTACAGAGAGGAGGACCTTGATCTGTAGCAACTCAGAATTGAAATGAGAAACAACTTTTGTGGATAGAAAAGTGCCTTACAGTGCACCCTAAAGTGTTCTTTTACAATTAAAATAAAGAGAGGGGAATGACTAAGGAGACTGCACCTGGGGCTGAAAGGCAAATGATTATATTCAACTATGAAATGTGTAAAGAGGAAATCCTAAAGTTATCAGTGATCACCATAAGATAGTTTAAACAGGATGATAATGAGTAATAAATTTGTAGCTAGTGGACTCTTTGAAATTGATTGGTCAATATTTAATTGTTATTGATTCCAGTGATGCGCTTAATTGTGATGTGATCGTATTGTCAGAAATTTCATTTTGAGCATGTGGCAATACATTTTGCATTTTCAGAAATCTTTAATTGCAGATAGCTCCATACCTACTGTGAATAATTTTCATAGGGCCCTGTTTCGCACTCCATGTCTTCTAGGAGACACAAAGTAGCCAAAATTGCCTCTTTATACAGATTCTAAAGCTATATCATTCCTGTCCTTACTGGTTTTGTGATAGGATGCTAACTCCCAGTCCAGTGAAAATGACATGGGATTCAAAAATGCATCTGAAAAACTAATACAGAGTGCTTCTATATACTGCCTATTCTATTGACTGATAGAAGGTTTTTATACATATTTAATCTAATATAATAAAACTTTTACTACATTGCTATTGCCTTGCCTTTGTCACCAGGGAGAAGCATTTCTTCAGTTTCTTTCTTTCCACAACTCCCACATCATTAGTCATGGTAGGTCGTCATCTCCCAAATTTTGCAGTCCATCCATTCTGTATTCTGGCCTCTCCTCCATATCACTGGTGTCAATGTCATCTGTCCTCATATATGCATGTAACCAGTCCCCTCCTTCATTCTGTCTCAACTTCAACAGTTTCACAAGAAAACCCAAATTTCATTGGATGATAGGCTTTCTCCTTTCAAAGTACTTCTGATCATCAATGACTAAAACCGGCATTTTTGGAACTGCTTTTCCATCCCTGCTGATCACGAGGTAATCTCTAGGGTATGGAGTTGTAAGCTCCGCATTGATATTGTCCATTATTTTATCCAAGTCTCCTAGAATCTCCTCTTTGAAGATTTTCCTGTATAACACTTTGACAGGATCTTTGGTTTCTTCCACATGTAATGTTGTTGCTATGAAAACGGTCGGAATGTCCGTGTTTACTCTGTATCTGCGGGCCGTGAAAATGATTTCTCCTCCTAATATCCTTTTAACTGCCCGAAATATCAAACAATGGGAGTAGTTCATCACAGTTCTTCTCAACCTTTTATCTTTCACTTCTCTGATAAAGCCGTTTGTCTCTTGTTTGAGATCATGCAGATAAGAGAATCCATGATATTGAACTAGAGACTCCCCAAATGATCACTGGAGAACTGGAGCATTCTCTATGCTGTTTTAAATCTATTATTTTTCTTAATATCTCATAAATTGACCTCTTGTCTGGAGTAAAGAGCTAATTAATGCTCTTTCTAGTGGGATCTTTCCAAATTCATACCAAAGGCCTTAGCAGTTTATGTCATTATTGTTTCCGTCATCTTTCCCAGATGAAATTCATCAAAAGTAGTGGTTTACTAATTTTGGTATGGCTAATCCGTGTTTCTAGCTCATGTTTAAGCGTCCATTGTTATTGATCCGAGTGATACGTTTAATTGTGATGTGATCGTATAGCCAGAGATTTCATTTCGAGCCTGTGGCAATACATTTTAATGATTATTCCTCCATCTTACATTATCATCAATCAATTTCTTAATTACATTCTTTTTATTCTTCTTGTGTCTGAGTAAGAGCTGACATCAGTATCCACTAGCCTTCTGGAGGCTTATGTTTATTTTATGGCTCAGTGTATAGTATTATGTTTATCCATTTTTGTCTTTTGTTCTAACATATGTTGCTTAATCTTTTTCTAATTCCAATTTAAATTGTTTCATTCAGATCTACTGGCCCAATATTTCCAAACTCTATTCCATCAGCAGCAATATTTGCCATTCAATCAGCCTCTGTATTAGCCTCTCGATACATATGGTTAATTGTTGTTGCTTTTAAAAAAATTTAAAAATCTAATGATCTTCCAAGCGAGGCATTCAATTTCTAGTTTGGAGTTGTTCCTGTTCTAAGAGCATTTATTACTATGGTTGAATCTCGTTAAATTTGTAGCTTCTGAATACCTTAATCTTTGCATAGTAGCCCTTCTGATAATGCTTTCATTTCTGCCATACTATTTGTTTCCTTTTCTAGGAGTTTTGCTATGCTAGCTACGATAGACCCATCCCAAAGATGAATCACACATCTGATTCTTGTTGCTCCAGGGTTACCTTGAGAGGCTCCATCAAAATTGAGTTTAAACCATCCTTGATTTGGTGGAATCCATACACTTTGGGCTCTAGCATTCTTGCTTGTTGTTCCCCCATTTCCATAGAAGGGAGGAATCTTCAGCCCATATCATTTATTCCTGATTTTTTCATCATAATTGGTCAATTGAACATCTTTTGGGCAATATGTTGCAAGTCTGCTACTGGTGACTTCTACTATTGTTACTTCTATCTTATTTATTAGTGGTTCTCATTCCATTTTTTTCCCTTGAAAAATTCTTCAGTTTCCTTTTTTCCACAACTCGCACATAATTGGTGATGGTGAGACAATTCACAAGATTCCATACATGTTTTTGTTTACCCTGGGCCAGCAATTAAAAAGACTCATGATGTCATTGGGAAGGGTTGTTATCCACCCTAATTTAGCGCATAATCATGTCTAACACTTGTGAGTTAGAGGGCAGTTAAGGAAGATGTGATTTACTGATTCTTCTTCATTTTCGCAAAGGACACATCTAGATGGTCCAGCAAACCCAATTTTTCTAAACCATTCTGCAGTGAGGACATCGTGTAAAGTAAAGTGTAGTTTCTTTTCACAAATTGAAAGAAAGAAAGATTCAAATTCCAAGTTCTTTTTCATGGAAAATAATATCTCAAATACCAAAACAGAAAAGGCCAAATTATTTTCTAATTAATCTTGATGTGACAAGATCCTGTTCAAAATTCTTTATACATTGCAAAAACAAAACAAAAAAGGAAATGAAGGAATGAAGGAATTTTAATGAATGGTAAGGAAACATGCATCTTTTCACTTAAAAAAGTACAAAACAGAAAAGGCCAAATTATTTTCTAATTAATCTTGATGTGACAAGATCCTGTTCAAAATTCTTTATACATTGCAAAAACAAAACAAAAAAGGAAATGAAGGAATGAAGGAATTTTAATGAATGGTAAGGAAACATTCATCATTTCCCTTAAAAAAAGTACAACTTTTTTAAGTGAAAAGATGCATAACCTGACAGGTGATGCCTTTTTCGGTGGCAATGGTGGTGTCCGGTCTCTCCTTGCTGATGATGTTGACCTGCAAAAATTTATAGTGAATGTTACAAAAAGGAATAGTCAGGAAAATGCAGGATGCTAGTCGACCACCAGTAATAACATATGAGCAAATAAATAATCTAAATCATTAAAGCTACTCAAAATGTTTATAAAGCAACACCTTAATATATATATATATATATATTGAAAGAACCTATCTATTTGATCATGAATTTGATCCTGAACAATATACATTTGAATGAACCTCTTCACACATTAAATGCATCAAATTTGATCTAAGAAACTGTAATAGTGGATATTGCTGACTCTGGGACTTCATCACTACTCTTTTGTACTAAATTTAGTCCATTTCCTATGTTGTACCTTTGGAACTTGTTTTACTCTCTTTTTCTGTTGCATAGGCCACTCAAATCCTTGCCTTGACCATTTCCCCTCTTGATCCAAATTTGTTTATTTGTTTTCCCTTTTTACTTTCTTATTTTTCATTTTATTTATTGTCCTTCCTTTCCCATATTCCTTTACCCCTTGTTTTAATTTTTTTTAAATCACATTTTCCCTTTTAATTAAACCTTTATATGTTTCCTTTATCCCTAAGCAATGGCAAGAACCCTCTTGTTCCTCTTGAAACTTGTGCTTTGAATCTTTTTTTTAACTTAAACCACCAGCCACTAGATGGCCCCCTCCAAGCCCTCACGACCTTCAATACAAGCCCAAGGTGATGGCAAGGCCTTTTCATCCTCCCACCACAAAAATGAAATGCCAAGCTCATTAATGAGAAGTGGGTTTCAACTGACTACAATTTCTCTTCAAATGCTCTTTGAAAATTTATAAAACAAGTCCTTTGCCTCACTTTAACATATGAAAAGCAATATTTTCACTTGGCTCTGCTGTTTGAGTTATCTTTGCTATTGAACAAGAATTCTACACTAATTTAGAAATTTCAGGGGTGATTTAGCTTCATCTTCAAACTCTGCAACAATTTTTATTTGGGTTCTCAACATTGCCACAAGCAGATCTTCATCATAATGTGGCTGATTTTCATGGGTTTAGACTAGTTGAGTTTGTTCCTTTATAGTTCCCATTGACTTTTTACGTATTTTACAACTACTTTGCAGGTTCTCCACCCTATTCCATCCCTCCTATTTTCAAAGCCATTTTCTCTTCCACTTCTATCCCTCACCCTCATCTGTTCTCTTTTAAACCTTAGTTTCCACTTATTTCACTTTGCTCTCCATTTTTTCTTTCAAACCTTGTTACAATTACTTTCAATCACATATAGCTTTTCTTTCAAATCTCTTCATTTTTTTTTTTCTTTCTCCCTCTTTTACCTTGCTTACCCTCCTTTAAACTCTAGTTTACCCTATTTTAGTTTTTCTTTCCAACGTCTCTTCAAACTCACACTATTTTTCCATAAACCTGTGTAATCCCCTCCCTATCTCAGTCTTTTTCAAAACCACATCAACTCTCTTTTCCCATTTTGCATTCTTGTCTTCTAATCTTTCTTCCAACCCCTATTCATTTGTGTTTTCCTCCTTACCCGTCTCCATAATCCTATAAGGTTTTTCAATTTATGCTTTGAATTTGACTAACTCCATAGCATAGATGTGTTTTCACATTGTTAGCCATCATTGTAATGTCCCCTTTTTGAAATAGGATATAATAATAAATAATAATAAAATTTTAAAAAAATAATAATAAAAAAAATATAACATTATATAATTACAAGTTAATTAAGTTTATGAAAGGTCAAGAAGCATGCAATGAAAAGTTGTGACTCCCTCAACATAAGATATAAAAGGGAGGAGAGTTATGGAAGGAGGAAGAAAGAATGGAGCATAGGAAATAAGGAAGGATTAAGGGAAGGAATGCGAAGGAAATAAGGAAGTCAATCTTTCAAAGGGTCGTTGTGACTCTTTCAAAGGGTTGTGACTCTTTCCAATGGCATCAATGGTGAAGGGTTGTGACTCTTTTAAAGGGTTGTGATGTGTTTTCACATTGTTAGCCATCATTGTAATGTCCCCTTTTTGAAATAGGATATAATAATAAAAAAATTTAAAAATAATAATAAAAAAAATATACCATTATATAATTACAAGTTAATTAAGTTTATGAAAGGTCAAGAAGCATGCAATGAAAAGTTGTGACTCCCTCAACATAAGATATAAAAGGGAGGAGAGTTATGGAAGGAGGAAGAAAGAATGGAGCATAGGAAATAAGGAAGGATTAAGGGAAGGAATGCGAAGGAAATAAGGAAGTCAATCTTTCAAAGGGTTGTTGTGACTCTTTCAAAGGGTTGTGACTCTTTCCAATGGCATCAATGGTGAAGGGTTGTGACTCTTTTAAAGGGTTGTGATTATAGAAGGTTGTGACTTTCACAAAGTGCAGTAATGATGAGGGTTGTGACTCTTTCGAAGGGTGGTAATTATTTAATGTTGTGACCAATGCAAAGGGTGGACATGATGAAGAGGTGTGACTCTCCCCCACATTGGAAGATATATAAGTGGAGAAGGTTTCATTTGAGGAGGACATCCAATGGAGAGCAATTTGGAGACTAATGTATTATTCTCAAAGGCAACAATGAAAAGTGGTGACTTATGAAAGGTGGTGACTCTTTCACCAATAAGGAATAAAGGAGATTCCATTCCAAGTATTAAAGGTCTTATCAATCATCATCCTTCACCCATCATCCCTTGAGAAAACAATCATCAATCAGCCAGATCAAGTAAACAATCATCAAATCTACAACAATCATCACTTCGCCTTGTGATCAAGGAAACGTACAATTCAGCAATCAAGCATCATTCTATCAAATCAACATTCATTCAATCATCATCCATCAATATGTCAAACTCGCATTCATTATATCGTCACTTTCCAATCATCTAATCAACAATTACGTAATCATAACTCGCGAATACTTCAAATCACCAAACCAAAGGGATTCATTCAATCATTCAACAACAATCACCAACAGCAGGAGAAATATATATATTTCAGCAACTAGCATTGATAAAGATTCAACACAACTACAATAGTGCATACAACCGCAAGAATTATCTATAACCTCTAATTGTTGTGGTATGAAAGGATAGATTAACATATGAAATTATAACTGTATATAGAAGGAAATGCATAATGTTTATATCTGATTATACAATTAATGAATACTTGAATTTAATGTCTACATGTTATCAATATGGAGTTTGCAATAATTGGTCTTGTTGAGGCAAGGGAGTGCAAAGAGGGAGAATGGCAAAGGATTCCCACTAGGTATGGCGCCTCGAAAAGATGGTAAAGGAACATTGGTGGAGGACCACGAGGGCACCTCATGATGATTCTTAAGGACCGTCGGTTAAAGACCACATGAGGCCAAGGAGAATAAGGTCCTCCCTTGGGCCTAGGGTTGAGGGTCAAGAACACCCTATTGCAACTCCCCTATTAGCCCCATATTGATCATTTGTTGATGTGAGTCAATCATAAGAGGCGAGAGGTTGACATGAGGGAAGAGAATGGAAGGAAATATTGAACCTTGTACCCTGAATCTATATGAACATTTGAGCAAATTGATAATCCCATGCAGCAACATTGTATAAATCAACAATATAACCCTAACCCCAAATGAGTGTATGGTTCCCATCCAGAAAAGAAGCTTCAAAGGCAGTAATCATAGGAGCTCCTCGTTTAAAGGTTTCAAACATTCTTCAATGCTTCCATCCAAAAAAGAAGCTTCAATGGCAATAATTGTAAGAGCTTCTCGTTTAAAGGATTTCAAGCATTCTTCACTGCTTCCCGTCCAGAAAAGAAGCTTCTACAGCACTAATAAAGAATTTCACACTTAAGAGGAAAAAAGACTCGAGAGAATGAATTAATGCAAACAAGCAAAAAATCATGACAATCACAAAACCATAAAACCTAATTATGGTAGAGCCGCTAAAGCTACTTACTGGCCTTACCTTTTTCATTCGGTCTATAACAGATAGAAACAATTGAATTTTTTATAAATTAATGTAATAAATCAGGTATCCTTTCCAGGACTGGGGCTACTGGCCTTAATCCTTTTCGTTCAGTCTGGAAAAAAGATAGAAACAATTGGATTTGAATAGGAATAAAAATGGTACCTTTTCCCTGGTGGCGGTGGGCTCCGGCTGCGGGAACTATTACTGCGAGACACGGACGACGAGGAAAAAGACGCCGAACGGGACCGAGAGCGTGAGCGGGAACCCGAGGCTGAAGATGAAGAAGTATACGAAGAAGACCGTGATACTGAGCCCGAAGGAGTTGCAGGTCTGGGCCGCCCTGATCTCGCCATGCATAAAGCTCCTTTCTTCAAGCCCTAACTGACAAACCCTACAAAACAATTCAAAATGCACTAAAAACCCCGCAGAGGACGCGCAATATACTTAAACCCTGGGGACACAAAAATAATATTAATACTTAGAACCCTCGCAAACTAATGAAAAAGAACTCGTTAATATTAACGCTATTCCCTCAAAGAGAATCTGCATCAAAACCAGGCATATCTAAACTGAAAATGTTCACAGAATGACATACAGATAACAGCAGGAAACAGACATTCACCTGTGCAGATTTGGCTACTTCGACTGGCACTGGGTTTCTTCGCGGTGAGAAAACAGACTTATGTGGTCGCGTTTGATTTTGATAACTTTTTTTTTATTCCCACTTTTTAATAATACTGAACTTAAATTTTTCACCGCAATCCTCCATGGTAGGGTTAACTTTTTAATTTTGTATTTTACTTTCATAAATATGCATTTATCGAAATTTTATATTAAAAATTTGTATTTAGGTTTATTTTCCATTCTTTTTAATTGGGTTTAAAAATTGCAATTTCTTTGACAATGAGATTTCTTGTTTATTCTTTTCAATTAGGTTTGCAATTTAGGATGTATTTAAACATTGCAAATTTCAAGTTTAGTTAAGGGAGAGGATCTAGTAGTTGTGCACCCTAGTTTTGTACCTCTCAAATTCAACATATCTATGTGAAACAACTCTAAAAAAATAATAGAATCTTCCCTAACTAGTTAACTACTAAATCTAAGGTTCAAATTCGTTGTCATCAATTATGATGCCTTTATTACACATAGTTGTAAAGCTGTCCAAAACACCATTGTTTTAACCTACTACCCATCATAGTTAATTACCACAACTAGTCTTTGATTTCATTTGGACCAATAGTTGAACATATTATAACAAAACTCCATTTATTTCTTAATTATCTCAAAACTATAACACACTATATGTTATTGCTACACAACTTATGTCTATAAATTATTAATAAATTGTGTGATTAAAATCTTATAAACCTAACCATGATAACATTATTCCTAATAGGTGTTCAGATTTTAACCTAAACTCTTCATAATTTTGCATACTCTACCATTGATCCAAATTGGACAATCATTCATCGCCCCAAGGTTTATGCACTCTACACATCCACCAAGCTTTGAAAGTATTGTGTCCATCAACCAAAGAGATGTTGCATTTACTATCATCAAAGGCGTTGTGACCTACTAGGCTCGTAATTTTATTTTTTCATTGTATTACCTAGTTCACCTTCATTATTCTTACTACATTTTTTGTTTTGCACATCACAACTCATCTTCTCAAGTTCTTTATGATCGAAAGCATATAAAGAAAGGTATGTGAATGCGTGTGTCAATATAATATAACTAAAAGGGTTTGGAAATTTGGAGCAAGTGAGGTATATTTTACCTTATCAAGTTATGACCCGTTTCTCTATTAAGACTTGAATTTCTCAAAGATATATTGCTATGTGATGGCTTGAATTTCTCAGTGATGTTTCTCTATGATGGTTTAAATTTCTTTCTTAAGATACAAGGAATTTTTAGGATTATTGTATATTCTATGTACCATTAATTTAAAATTAATGGTTTATGACATTTTATGGTTTTGAACAACAAATTCCTTTTTGGAGTTTGGGTTTGTAATCTTTTAAATTTTGATATTTTTGCATTTTTTTGCCTCTACAACTCATGGAAATGTGACAAATTTTGCCACTTTGGGAATTTCAAGTCTTAAGTAGTATTATATGTAGAAAAATTTTAAATACAAGTTTTGGTATTCTATGCGAAAAACTAGACTATAACCCAATTGTTTGGTTCAAATTAGCAGTATCCCAACTCTAGGCCATTTTCCTAGTTTTTATGGAGTAATGTATAGCCTTAAACTAAGAAAATTTATAATGATTTCTCTCATAAATTGGTAGTGAACTATATAATAATGTTTTAAAAATGGTATTATTTTAAAGTCTTACTATGTATCTTATATAACGAGAGAGGAAAATCATTAGCAATGTAAGTGATGAGCCATATTAATGGCATGTTTTATGATGTTTTTATGTGACTTGTTAGGGTGTTTTTATATGGTTTTATGCAAACTTGGATGATGTTATATGTATGGTTTTTATATGTGCAAGTGGTCAATACTTTCAAATACTTTATAGTTCAACAGGATATGTGATCTAAGTTGGAACTTATGGTTAAAACTTATGAATAGAATATGACAGATGAATTAAGTAAATATATATGTGTGTTATTTAATGTTCATCTATCCTAAGTTGTTTTGGGTTAGGATTCATATAGCTGCATATCATGCAAGAGTTAGTCAATGAAATAAATGTATTTTCTAATTTAAATGATGCAAATATACGTGTTTTGAATTTGGCATGTGTTACTAACTCCATGCAAGAACAAGTCAATGGCGCATTCATTTGAGCAGCGTGGTGCGATTGACAAGATCAACTCTACGGCTGAAACAATAAAGACATAACTGCACATCACCCTTCTTTGCAGCAGTCAGCCAATTTTTCATTATACCTAGCGCAGATCTAGAAGCACGACCTGTTATATTCCTGGAAAGACTTGTTCTTGAAAATTATTGATTCTGTTGTATAACATTATGAATCTTAATTGATCCTCATTGTTGGAGTGATCATAGTTTTAGGAGTTAGTTTCTTAGTGTTTGCTTATAAATAAGTTGTTGACTTAACTTTCAGAAGATTAGAGAAAGTTAGGAAAGTTATTGTAATTTTGTAAACATCAAATAGAATTCAGTTATGTTTTACTTCAAGTGTACCTTTCAATGAATGAATAGAATGCAAGTACTATCTTTTTATCTTGATAATATCGTATTCAATCATCCAAGGGGGCCCACTTGTTGAGTGAATTCTATTGTTAGTTAGGATCTATTTCATGATTTCCTAGATTTAGAGAGAACTTTGATGTTCTTGCAGTCGTTGGTAATAGAACTAACGGGTTGTTCCTGCAGCAAAGCCAGATAAAGTAGTCCTATCTGTGATTACTATTTTCAGTAGATTAAACTTATTCCTTTCTCCTAGTTTAGCATTTCAAGCTTTCAAGTATTTTAAATTCAATAGTCTAGATAAGTGGCAATTAAGATAGTTTGGAGCATATACTTTGCAGACATTATTTTAAGTTTAAATCCCTTGTTCATACTATTGTAGACACCTAAAATCCCTTTGCTAAATAAAAATATTTTATTTTGCAAAAACCCCTGATGACATCATAATTTATTAATTAATTAATTAGTTTTTATTGTCATTATCCCTTCTCCTATTTTAATTAAAGAATCCCTCCCAAAAGCATTTGAATCCAATTAGGATAATTTTCCCTCCAATTTATTAATCATTATTTAATAAATTGTGTCACAACCCTTAAATGAATTAAATATTTATTTTAACCTAAAAACCCTAAAAACTTCTAAAAAATCCTAAACCTATCTACCCTTTCCTAAACCCATCCTAAACCTTCTTAGAGGGTGATTCCTAACCCTCTTAGTCTAAACCCTCATCCTTTGACATCTGCTCAAACCCCCTCATTAATGAGCCTTACATGCTCATTAATGCCTCCTTGCACCCTCATTAAGGCTCTTACAACCTCTTAATGAAGGCTATGTCTCCTTTTCCACCATTTTTCCCTAAGTACACTTCCCTAGTGTTTCTCACACATGTGTGAGCAACCCTTAACCCTCATCCCCTTGACCATACCTCTAACCATACCCCAAACTCTACCCCTAACCCTGATTCTAACCCTAAACCCCCTTTCTAACCCAAGCCTCTCCTCAAATACTATAAATACTCTTCATTACAAGATAAAATCACCAATTCACATAATCATATTAAGTATTGTTATCATGCTTGTTTACATCTAGACTTACCTTAAATCCTAATTTTGTTAGATTTAACTCATTTTTATGCTTTCATAACTCACATTAGCTTAGAATAATGGATTAACATGGCTTATTTCATTTATTTTCATATCATTATCATCATATCACACTTTTATTTGGTTAAAATCAACTTAGCATAAGCATTCTTGCATCAAATCTGCATTCTAGCTTCATTTGGTTCCTTGGGGCTCTAGGGGCAAATTAGGTTCACAATACCTGATTTCGTGCCACTATAGGGTATCCTTGGTCTCTAAATTATCCTAAACCTTCCTAATATATATTGGTGATATTATCCTAGTTTTTTGAGATCACACCCACATCCTTAATCAAAGAGAAAATCAAACAGTGGCAGGGTGCTCCTATTTAAGCTCTATTTGAGGTATCATGCAAATAGATTTACTACATGTTTATTATGTGCTTCTTATTATAATTTTTTAATGTCTATGCATGTTCCTAACAGGTTATATTTGCACTGACCACACTTTGGCATGCCCGGTGGGACCCCACACGCCTTCAAACTACATTTTTTAGGGGTTTTTGAGCCAAAAACTCAGTCTTTGAAGCATCTTGGACATCCTCTATTTCAAGGTCATACAAAATTCCTTCATTGGCATGTATTTTCGTATGGGAACCCCCAAAGTGTCATATGGGAGCATATATATTGTTGTTTGAGCCATTTTACATGTATTTTGGGCCTTTTTCCCACTTTCTAGCTCAATTGTCGTATGGGTACTCATGTATTATCATATGGGTGCTTATGTAATGTCATATGACACTGAAACTTGAATAAATACCTGGTATTTATTTTCATATGGGAAGAAAAGGGCTTTTGTGAAGCCCTAACCTTGGTTTTTATTGACTTTTAGGGTTTATTTGGGGCTCCTAGAGACCCTAAGCTTCAAACTTGTAAGCTCTAACCCCATGATCATGAAGGTACTACATGGAGGGTAATAAGATCACCAAAACATCAAATCCGTAAGGCTCATTAACCTTATTTCATTTTTAGGAACCAAAAAACTTCATTTATTGGGCGTAAAATGAACTTTCATCCACTCTTGAATGCCTTAAATGGACTAAACTGTATATCTTTCCTAATCAATCCTAATCATTCCTAATCAAGACTAAATCAATAAAAATCACTTATAATGTTTCATTTTTAGATAAAAAGAACTTCATTCATCCAAACTTAAGTACTTTGGGGGTTTTCATGCAATCTAGAAACACTTCAAGATTTGAGGGCTTAAAAAGGACTAAATCTGCATGTCATTCTTAATCAATCCTAATCCATCATAAATGTTCCTAAATCAATATTTATTAATTTTTATTGGTTAAAATAAACTTCATTTGCAAAATCTTGAGTGTTTTCAAAGTTTTATGCATTCCTAAGGCAATCTAGGAACACCTCATTTTTTGCTCTAAAATTGGATCCTAAAGCACAAAATCTTGAATGAACCTAAAGAAATGAATCAAATTCAATATCAAGATTCATAAAATTAGAGTCCTAAATAAAAAACACAGTCTTGAATTCCCAAAGTGAAAACAAAGCCACTTCATTTCTTTTCAAAAGTTCAAATTGGGATCCTAAAAAACAAACTCAATCTTGAATGCAAAAAGGTAAAAAACTTACAAACATCTTTCAAAGAGTTTTCTTTTTTGCTTTCAAATAAAAGAAAAAATAAAAAACTAAACATATGTTCTTGAAGGTTTGGCATAGAAAAACACTTAAAATCAATTTGGAAAATAACTCTTCATGGTGTGCTTCTAGGAGTTTCTTTCAATTCTGCAAATCTTGTTTAGACTAAGTGACGTAAAACAACTAAGCTAGGACAAGTTCATTTGTTCTACTTCTAGAGAGGCCATCCCAAAGATAAAAGTGCTTCCTCTTTAGAGAACGACCTCAAACCAGTACTTCCCCGACCGGTATAGAAATAAAGCATTGAGTAAACTATCATTTCATCCCCTCAAGCTCGTGCAATGTGTGTTGATGGTAGCCCAAGGTAGGTGAATATCCCTACTATTTTGGCATGGTCAACTAGGCTCTTAAGCGATTCACATGCGTACAAACCAATTGGGATCACACCACAAACCAAATCAGACACCTATTAATTAGAGGCTTCCCTATCTACTCCCGAAGGTATCAAAATCTTTGTGCAAGGATCAATCCAAGTGGTTTTCCAGATCACCTGAAGATAACTCACCATCTGTATCCCTTTTGGGATACCAAGTTGTGGGAAAAAAAATTGATACTAGCTTGTCTCTAGGTAGTTCTTGTTTGAAGTTTTTTTCAAAGTTTCAACCTCAGTGCAAACATTTGTTAGAACATACACATTTTTTGGGAGCACAATCAGAATTCAGTGGTCATCATTTGCTTGTATCCCACAAAGTTGCTTTGTCCATTGTCAGGATTGCTTTCAGAATATCTCTTGAGTCTTTTTGTCCTTCTCCATTAGAGATAAATGAAAATTGGAAGCCAAATTAGGAACCTATCAAAATAGATCAAGTCATTCAGAAACATTGATTCAATCCAATTGCCAAATATTTCAAAGCTATCTCTGATTCAATCAAGCATAAGAAAGCCAAGCTTCCCAATTCCAAAGTCCATCAAGAGAAGAAGATTGAAGAAAGAGACCTAAAATATCACCAACCTTTCCTAAAAGTGATCCAAGCAGAAGCCAAGTATCAAGAGAAACTAGACAATGTGGGTTATAACACAAGACTGAAACAGTTTGCATCCCAATTCCAAGTCTATTGTCGCTATGTCAACCTAGAGAGTGAAGACTAGTTTGACCCATCTCATATCCATCATTCCTTCAGAATCCTACAATCCTATCTTAGCATCTTGGCATTCTAGATCATCCTTAGTTACATCCTTGCATCACCATCCTCTTAGCTTGAATCATAGTTCATCTCCCTAGCTGCATTCTTGCATTATTTATCATCTTCCTAGTTGCATCATAGGTCATCCTTTCCAGCTGCATCTAGGTCATCCTCTTAGAACAACATCATTTGGTCATCCTCCATCATCCTCCATTAGTAATCCAAAATCCAAAATCCAAAACCTTGATCCCATCATACTTGATCCCAAATCCAAAATCTAACATCTAAGTCAGAATCCTAACATCCTTGAACCCAATCTAGTTATCACACCATCCACTTTGTGTCATATCCTTTGAGTTGCTTCAAATCCTTGTCCTAAGTATTGTATAGGGCATCTTATACTTTTCCTTGTAAGCCTCATCATCTCAAGCAAGATATTAGCCTGCATTAACAAGAATCACGTCTTTTGAAGATCATCAGTCTATCTTAGGTTGATAATCCTATCCTCATTGATCCTACATCAGGAAGTAACAACTCATTGTCGAGACTTAGTAATCCTCCACCATCCTTGTCATCCAAAATCTTCTACCATACTCATCATCCAAAATCTTCCATCATCCTCAATCTAGTTAGCATCCCACCATCCTTTAGTTGTTCCAAACCCTTGCATCATATCTTATAAATCACCATCCTTAAGTTTCTTTAGATCTGCATCCACTATCCTTAGAAGTTTTCTTAGAAAAATCTTGTATCCACCCATCATCTGCATCTTCATCCTTAGATCTGCATTCCATGCCTACTGAGACTCGATCCAGGAAGAGAAGGAATATGGATCCCAACCTGGCCACTAGTTCGTTAGATCCCAACAATCCTACCAGCGCAATGGTGACCTATAATCCATAAATCCCACAAGTTGAGAATGTGTGGGAAGATCTAAATGAACCCCTTACTTCATTCTCCTTGGAAGCATTTATGAGCCATCTAGAGCATGCGCAAATGGTAAGTGCAATCATTGATCAAAATTGATGAGCCACATTGGCAAACTTTGCACAAGAGGGTACTTCCATTCTACCACATCTCCAGCCTCTCATCCCCATAAAAATAATCCATATCCCAGCTGAAGCCTATACCCCCGTTATCCAAAAAATCCATGATCTTGACTTACAAATATACAAGGTAGCCTCACCCATCCCCCATCTCTTGCAAAGCAGATTCACAAGTCCCACAACACAAAAAATAGCGCAATCCACTTCCTTTTCTATCATGAGAATGCCACCATCATTTACAACATCTCAAGCCATCACTTAAGCCCAAAGCTTTACACAAAACCAACCTCCACCTCCCACGCAAGCTACCACACAAGCAGTTCCTCCACCTTCCATGAGCCATGCAACATCATCCTTTCCAAGGGCAATGCAATTGTTCCCCTCTTTCACTCAGTAAGCTTCTACATTAATACCATCATTTATGGGGGCAACACAATTGTTTCCCTCCTTCAATCAACAATCCTCCTCATTAGCACCATCCTTCCCATTGGGAACACAAGCATCTTCTTCCACTTCTCAATAGGAGTTCACCCAAGAATACGTTCCACCTCCACCTTTCATTACTCACACACAAGCCCAACAAACTGCCTTCATAATAGGGATTCCCTTCATGGGCCCTCAAAATCCACCATCTACATCTTAGAATCCCATCATCACTTTCGCATCCTCTGCATCACAACTCCTGCCACGAACCGGCTCTCGTTGGGGTCTCACCCAAGCATAAATGCATGCCTTGGGTATACCAATCTAATCCCACATATCCATTCCCACAAACCAACAAGCCACTTTCCCCCAACGAGTGCAACAACAACCATCGTAACCTCTGCAAGCTTCATTCTTTCCTTCATATACCAATTATCTATCTGTACCACCCACCGCTTCTCAAATAGTTCCACCACCACAATATCAAAGTTCTACACATCTTGTTAGCTACCTCATGCAACCACCTCCTATCTCCAACCTCCAAACAACCACTCTACCCCTCAGCAATGTAGGAATGCATCCCACCTACATCATCCAAGCCCAGAGCCAAGTACATCAAGGCAAACCCTATCAACAAGTTGCACCATTCCATCAGCCTCCTCCATAGCACCAATACTTCCCATCACAACAACAACAAGCATCATCATATCCATTACAACAATAACATCCTATCATCCCCCAGCAACAATAATCACCATCCTATCCATCATAGCAACAACATCCTATCATCCCCCAACAACAACAAGCATCATCTTGATTATCACAAAAGCAACATCCCATCATCCCCTAATAGCAACAAGAAACTTTGTACCTTCCACAACAATACATTACCGCACCTCAGCAACAGTATCCTCCCCAACAACTATCACCCCAAAATCCATTCCAATCCACCTATCTTGCTTGGAAATCTCCATATCCTACTCCGCAATATCCTCCACAAAATCATCCATATTCACCAGCATCATCAGATCCTTTCCCGATAATAGTACCCACTCCAACGTTGATCTATGTCGAGTGGAAAGAAATGAAGAATGCTCTGAAAGAGCTTAAAGCTGGAACAAAGAGAAAAACCTTCAAATTTGAGGAGGTATGTCCCTATCCCTTTGACAGATCAATCATAGAAATCCCCTTCCCTAAACACTTTGAGATACCCAAGTTCAACAAATATCATGTGAAAGGAGATCCAGTTATCCATGTCAAGGAATTCTATATGGCTTTTCAAGAGGTTGCATACAGTGACGATTTCCTCATTTGCCTATTTCCCAAAAGCTTGGGAGGAACTGTTATTGAGTGGTTCTACAAGATACCCTATGGGACAATCACAACCTTTGTTGAACTCTCTAAGAAGTCCATTGCTTAATATTCCCATAATTTTGAGAATGAGTTGTCCTTGTTATACCTTTGCAACTCAAAGTAGAAAGGAGGTGAGACCCTGGTCGATTACCTGTAATGATGGCAAAACCTCACCACAAGGTTATCATATCAACCCTTTGAGAAATATCTTAACAAAATATTCATTGATAACCTACATCCTAAACTCTCCCATTTCATGAGGATGAACTATGTCCAGACTTATCAAGCCATCAAAGGCAAAGGGATAGTCATCGAAAGAGACCTCTGAGATGAAGGCACCATCTGACACTACAAAGATTATTCACATAGAAAACCTAGTAATGACAAGCCTCGCTACTGGAACAGGAACAAGAACCTCATCACAGACATAGCCACAGACACTAAGCATGTCCAAATAATTGTGGTTGGTCCTACATGCCTAATCCTACATATCAACAACAACAACCTCAAATCAATCAGCAACACATGTAGAACTATCAACAACAAGCAAACCAAGGCAACCAAGCAAATCAAGCTAATGCCATATCAGTTACTCCAACTCAGAACAAGCCCTGAGTCTAGACCCATCAACGATGTACCTTCACACCTCTTGGTGAACCATTAGACATGATCTTCCATCGAATGGCTAAAGCTAATGTCATTACCGATCCTCCAACTCAGCAATTCGATGACGCAACTCCCAAGCCAACATGGTACAAAGAGCATGAATACTATGACTAACATTGTGTTAAAGGACACGCTACCCTTGGGTGCATGAAATTAAAGCACTACATCCAAGATCTCATTGACATAAAATAGATCCAAGTGGACACACCAGCCTAGCCTTCACCAAATGCCAATCTGCAAATTTATCAAAATGTGTTCCCTCAACACAATGCTGGGAAGAACCAAGTCAGTACCAATCCTCCACCCCATAAGCAATGAAAGGCCAACCAAGGAGACCATGCTGACCAGAAAGGCTATACTACTGCCCACATCAACTATGACAAATTTTTCAAATGCATAACCCAAGTTGAACCCACTGTTAATGTCATCCATGTCAAGGGAGCAGATAGTCAATGTGTTGTGACCACATGAAGAGGCCACATATCTATCATCAGTGCTAATCTATTGTCACCACACAATGCACAATAAAACCTTCTAGAACATCTTGGCAATACACCTACCCAAATCTCCATCCTCGACCTCCTCCACACTTCACCCATCCACCAAGAGATCCTCAACCGAGCCCTCCAAGAAGGACATGTCCCCACAAATATTAATATCATCCAATTTGAGAACCTTGTGGGACATCTATCAACATCATGAGATCTTTCCTTCAAGTTATCTGACATACCATCTATTGAGCCTGACCACAATCTCCCTATCTGTATCGTCGTCATGGTCAAAGACTTTTCCATCAAAAGGGTCATGATAGATAATGGCTCATCCCTAAACTTGTGTACCCTAAAGTTCATCCAGCAAGTGGGATTTTTAGAGGCTGACATATCACATGACATTATTACTATCAAGGCCTATGATAACTTGGAGTGTACCTCAGAAGGTACCATTCTATTACCAATCAAGCTAGGCCCTATAATACAAGACACTATCTGCCATGTTTTTGATCTAGACCTACCATACAACATCCTCCTCGGCTGACCATGGATCCATCCCATAAAAGTTGTACCATCTACTTATCACCAGTGCCTCAAATTTCCACATGAAGGTACTAAGATCACCATCCATGCAGATCCCCAACCCTTCACATATTGTCATGTGATGTAAGCTTCATTTCCTCATTATACCCATTGCCCTGGAACCGACGTTGGCACTTATGTGGCCAATTCATCCCGATCCCATAGCGATCCAGAAACTATCCTAGCCTCCACTCTTTCCTCTGTTAAAATCAATAACATTGGTTGTGGTGAGTATAGCCTAAATGATGCATTTGCAGTAGGGGTCCTCCCAATTGATCCACATACATAAGGGTGCCCAAGCCACCAAAGCAAGCCTACTCCAGCTGATCATGAAATAAAATAGTTAGGGCCATTAATGTTTGTCTCCCATGGCATCATAAATAGTCTAGAGATGGACCTTGACATCAACATGTGGTTATACAAAGATCCCCCACCTCCTGACACTAAGATCCTTAGCTACTTCAAAGACAAATATCCAGCATCACATAAATATGCTACAAAACAATAGAAATACCAAGGTGGTGGTCTAGGACCACAAGAAAGCGACAACAAAGAGCCAATCACAACCTCGAAGAATCCAAAGCATCAAGGTCTTGGCTTTAATACCTCTCTCCTAGTAGAAAATTTAAAAATAATGCATTAATGGTGGAGGAGATGTGTTCAAAAGATCAATGGCAATAAATACTCGACTAGTAGCAAATTTAAAAAAGATGGAATCTCAATAATGAAAAAAATAGACAATAGAAGGAAACACGATTTGGGAGATTGAAATTTTTTTTGTTGACTTAGTTTGTGTAACCCGCAACCTAGGGCAAAGAAAAATGCGACCTAGAGTGCAATCCAGCTTACATGGATAATATATAGTAGATAAATGGGCAAAGAAGATGTGAAGAATGTGCCTGATAATAAAAAGGGGTGGTTGTATGAATTTAGAGATAGAGTAATGACTTGAGTAGACTTTGATAGATCTTGTGATGTGGTAAATGGTGATTAATGGTAGTCCACCAATTTGACACATACATCGAAATACAAAACCCTTAACAAAGTGAACTTAATTTGCACAACCAAAGAAGTAAGGGTGCAAATACATGATCTACACAATGTGGGGTTTTGTGGATTCTTTATGATAAAGATGATGATAATATGTAAAATTGATAAATTAATAAGAAAGGGAAATGTAATTAGAGGAATAAGATTACCTTGAAATGAAGAAAGAACAAGAGAGCTTCAGATCTGGAAAAATCTATCATAAAATTGTCAGAATTTGAAACCGTTTTGGATTTTGAACTCTACGACATGTAATTCTCGACTGTGAAAATTGTAGGACTCTAGGACAATGTCAACTTGAGATCCAACTTGACCTAGTCCTAGAAGCATAAATTTTGTTTAATTCCATGATGGATTAGTCCTTGGTTTTAAAAACCTGAAAATCCAAATCTGCAACTTCGTAACCTATTCTTGCACACAAGAAAGAAGGGTAAATTATTGTGGGGAGGGACTTGCCTTGGTCAAGCCCCTATATAGGAATTAATATTGAAATGAAATAGATTTAAATGAAAGAATAATGACATGTAGTAGAGATTAAATCTAAGCAATAAAGTATATCATACCATGTAGATGCAATTGTACTTAGGATGTGATCAAGAATGTTGATGCAATAGCTTTGACTCAACACAAAAACCAAAAGAAAATCATGTAAGACAAAACCTTATATAGTAGATGTTTTAATTTTCCATAAATGTTGATTTGAGGAAGAAGAAGACTTGATGAGTGTAGATATCCATCCTTGATTGCAAAACTCCTTTACTTGACCTCCAATGGGGAAAAGAGAAAGATCTAGGGAATGAAGACTTGAATGCTTGAAAGGTGCCTTCAATGGATGCTTGAATGTATTGAGTGCACAATAATTTTCTTGATAATACTTACATGAAGTATTGATAACATCAATTGTGGATGTCAAAATGAGAGGAATAAGCCTCATTTTATACACATTTTGGGGTCCAGATTTCATGAAGCTGACCTGGATTAAACACCCAAAGAAAATACCCTCATATTGGGTCTGGAGCCATGGAAAATTAATTCCCTAAGGAAAAGGTCAATTTTGACCTAGTATCTAGGACAAGGCCAACTTTGACCTAGTCCCAGGAAGGATAATTTCCAAAAATGGTTTAGGGTTTGGAAGTTTAAAGGGTTTAATCAAGCGGGAAATTAATGAAAATCTTGAAATTTGACAATGTATGCAAAGGACCTAGTTGAGAAGTGAATTATGTGATTGGATGGATAAATAAGAAATTGTGTGTAGAAATTAGAGCCAACCTCTTGATTTTAAACAAGGAGGAGGACCTTAATTTAAAGTATGTATGCAATTAGGAGCAATGTGAGTTCCTACCATAAGGAAAACACTAAAGTGGGATAAACAATAGTCCCAAAATGAACACTAATGAAGTGATTAATTTTTAGGATAGTACATTTATCCCCCACTTTAGCATGAGTATGAGACAAGCTCATTCTCACAGTAAAGGAAGAGAAGAGAAGAAAGATAGAATGATGAGAGGGAGATGATCATGGTGAATCACAAAGAGATAAGATATCACTAAGTTTAAGGATGCAAGCCCCCAAACCAAGGATCCTAACTCCACATCCATGAATATGGGCATGAAAATAAAGAAAAAATCAAAAGAAAAGACAAAAGACACAAAAAATATAAAGGGGTTAGTACTAAAACAAACTCCAAATCAACTAGTGAAACAAGACTCAATTAAAAATGCCTCACTCACTAATATCATGTCTAGAAAGCTATTTCAAGAGCACAAGTTATCACATAGGAAGAACAAGAGCATTGCCAAATACAATGCCAACTCCATGGTCTAACCTACTACCATAACAATGGAGAGAGAGGGAGAGAGAGAGAGAGAGAGAGAGAGAGAGAGAGAGAGAGAGAGAGAGAGAGAGAGAGAGAGAGAGAGAGAGAGAGAGAGAGAGAGAGAGAGAGAGAGAGAGAGAGAGAGAGAGGTGATTACCTTAGCCTAGTAAGATTATATGTATCACTATGAACCACACAAAGTATGGCCACCATTCCCAATAAGATTGTATGTCTTATTGTGGACCACACAAAAAATAGGATTGAAAGTTCTAGTAGGTATATGTGCCATGATAGTGAGTTATATCTTGAAAGCTTTCACCTACTAGTGGCTTGAAAATGTATTTGCGCCCACTGGTGGCTTTGTCTATGTGTGTGTTGTGGAACTCTCATGAATGGATGTTAGTATCCATCATATTCATGAATATTATTTGTGTGTGCCGTTCATGGATGCATGTTAGTATCTGTTGCATCCATGAAGATTGTTTTTATGTGCCTCAACTTTGGAAATGTCAATTTGTGTGCATAATGTACAAGGGGGGGTTGTATGTATGCCCCCCTCCTTATGACGGCTATGTAGTAGACATTATAAGGAAGGGAATAAAGGATATCTACTTCAAACAACAAGGAGATATCCTAAGTCAAAAAATTCATGTCATAAACTTAGCTAAGAGTGTTTACTCTTATGAGCTAAGGATATAGATAATTGTGAAAGGATATTTTTATTGTGAGAAGAGAGCCTTGATAGGAAGAGATATTTTCAACAAGACATCTACCTTCAAGTGGAGTTATTAAACAAAAATAAATCTCCAGGACAAAGAGGGGGAGGAGAAAAAGAATACACCCATTTAGCCCATTGTTAATAGGTGAAATAGGGATTCTTGATGAAGGATGACCAAATTTGAATCACATAGTAAGGGAAGATGTTTATAATGAACATAGTTTTACAAATAAAAAATAGGTCGTGATCAAGCATGCACACCTCTTGTATAAGAGAGAATCCTAAATCAAAATGAATAATTATGTATAGGAAAAGAATGTTGAGAAAATGGTATTTTAAACCTTGCATAATAATGTTTATTATTTCATTATATCATTTTATTATGTAAATGTTGCACCTAGATGGACGTGCAACATGTAGAGATTCCCATGGAATATTCTTTGTGAGTTGTATTGTAACATTGTGATATTATTTGATATAATTATTTAATATTGGGGAAATAAAGTAAATAAAGTACCCAATATTAAATGTCAATAGGGTTTGGTAGCACATGGTTTATGTAATACCACTCAGTGGTTTTGTGGGAGCTTGTTTCTATAAAAGCAATCACAGGGGTAGTTGTTGAGGTTAGACAGGTGGAAACAGGTTAGCCAAAGGTAGTATTTGTGAAGGTTGGAAGCATGGCATGGGATGTGTGGATTCATGCTTGTTCACATGGATTGCTTGGTTGTGGCTAGGGCTTTGAAGGATTTCATGGTTGTATTGCAATGGTGTTTTGCTGAATAATACATGGTGATGGATGCTTTTGGAGGATGGGTTTTTCCCTCATGAGGGTTTCCCAGGATATATCTTGTATCACATTTTTGTGGGTATGTTGTCTATTCTCTTGTATGTGGATTTTAAGTGTTTATTTGAATCGAATCTATAATGGGTTATGTGGAAATGTCATATTGTTGTATGAAAGTTTCCTATCAAATAATGTCACATGATAAACAAATGCCACTATACTAAGGGAAGTAGATCCTTATACGAAGGAGAAAAAGAATGTACAAGTAACATTTCCCTCCAAGTATGAAGGCAAGATTTAAATATATAATACACCTTGAATGATAGATACCATATAATAAATACACAATTCCAAGAAAAATAAGATGTAAACCAGAGAGAATTCCCTAAAAATGACATATATGATAGAAAACACATCACATATAAAGTAAGGCATCAAGGAAAGAAAGGAAATAAGGACGTGAATGATTATTAAATGATAGACATACCCTTTGAGACATGAAAATTATTGTTAAGCCGAAATGTTAGGATCTTGCTTGAAACAAAGTATCTCATGCTAAAGAAGAATGTACCATCATAAAATAATAGCAAATCCACAAAGATGAAGGATGTCTCATTATGTCTACTTAGTGGTCCACCAAATTATACAAGATATACACTTCCAAGAAAGGAAGAAATTATAAGGAGGATAATAATATTATTAAGGAGAAAGATCTCGAACAACAAGTCTATACATAGGAGAAGATCATAGTTAAAAATAGATAAACAATAAAGAGACAATAGATCCTTATAAAAAATAAAAAGATGAAATAGAAGAGAAATCCAATAAGCACCCTAAGTGATATGTCTTAATAATAGACATGTATATTCAAGAAAACATAAGGTTGCAACACGGGATGAAAATATTTGTGTAAAACAATAAATACTCAAAAGAAAGTATACCATATATTAAAATACACAAGATCGCAGTGGATATTGAATGCATAAAAAGGAAAATGGAATACACATACAACTCCCTAAGTGATTTCTCATGCATAAAGGACATTTTCTGCAAGAAAACATAATGATGTCAATATCCCTACAAATGCATGCCAACAAGGATGTCATTACATAAAATAAACATGCTAGAAAAGGGAGAAAATGGATCCCTAAACTAAGGAATAAATAATGATGATCTCTTTCCCCCTAATTAAAAGAGAATGAGGGAAATTCCCTATTATGATGCCCTCAAGCTCATCAGACAAAAAGATTTTTTCATAATGGAGAGAAACATAATAGGGAAAGTAATGCTAATGTATAACTTGGGTATGAAGGAAATGTATAATATCTAGTATTAAATGAAGAAGACATCTATCAACTAAATTATTAAAAAAAATTCTAAATTCAACACAAGTACCAAGAGAATGCCTATTAGAATAATGAGAGGAGCATAAAAATTCACCATTAGGAGTACGCGGGTTGTGATGGAATCTATAAGAAAAACTTATCCTAGAATGATACTTGATATGCATATAAATTCATCTACACAAAGCTTCATAGTCAGCATAAGGTGATATGTCATTAGATTGAGTTGGTAAGAGAATGTCAAGAGGTATTCATGGATGAAAGATGTGGTTAGCTTGAGGCACATGATACTCTTTAGGAGGATTAGGGATTGTTGGTATAAATGATGCAGTAATGGTAAGTGATTTCTAGTGTTGTAATGATATAGATTTGATAGCATGATGATCTGTTATTGAGTTTTCATTGATGTCAAGTATTGAATTAGTGTTGCTAGTATATTGCTAAGTATAAGTATGATGATCAAGGTGTTGCGGTAAGTTTCAATTGTAGATATTCTTATGATAGGCTTAGGGATGTCTCTAAATGTCAAATGCATGACCACTACTATTGATAAAGATTGGTAAGGAAGTTATGATCCGATGAAGTTGAATAGAGTGATTTATAGAACAATTAGTGACAAGAGATAGGTGATTTGATTGGTTTGTCAAATATTTATTGTTTCATGTGACACGGTTACAGGATATGGTGGACAATAGTGTTTAGAAGCTATGGTTGCAATCACAACTCATTTGAGTGACTAATGTGAAGGATAGGTGACCAATGAGCAGAGTTAGAGTTGGTAACGGGTTGAAGTGTTTATGTTATTTAGCAACAATTCATAAATCTTTGATTGATGATTGATGTAGAGGTTGTGGTGAATTCAGTTGAGTCAGTCATGATATGGTGACATGTCTCAAATACTAGAAGTGATGATTTGGCATCACATTGTTTGATGCTAGTGTGTGGAGAACATTCTAGAGGAAGCTTGTGTTTGGTCAAAACATGTTTGACCCCTTGACAAAAAATTCTATGTAAATCATTGTATTGGATGATGTGCTATAGGAAAATTATTTTATACATTGATATGTGTGTATCGATATGTTAGATTTGAGCAAGAATTCTAAAAGTTGAATTGTAAGCCATTTAGGGATAGCTCAAGGTGGTAGAAAACTTAAGGCCTTGATGAATAGTATATAATGGACAAATTTGAAAGTTTTTAGTGTTGATCGTGTGTTGGATAAGTGAGGTTGTGAAGAACCAGTTATGATCAACCCAATGCAAATTTAAGTGTGTTGAGAAGAGATTTTGTGCTTCAATGGATCTGATAAAGTAGAGGTAGTGCTATTCTACAGATCATTATCTTTGTTGTTCCCTAATAGTTACAATAGTCTAAATCCCTTAATCAAATGGATCCTAGTGTTAGGATTAAGTGATATTGAGAGGGGGGGTGAATCAATATCACAACACTTTAAATTATTTCTTAACCAATAAGCAAATAAAAAAGTGAATACAATAATCCATAATAAGTATACACACAAAAGAGTACTCATAACATCATATTTGTTCTCGAGGAAACCCTAGTCAAGGGAAAACCCCAACAGATATGGTACCCACAAATATATGCACTATAATATAGAGAACTTGTTAGGAGTCCTAGCCCTGTTGGGATCTTAGTATTACAATAGGCAGGTCCTTGTTAGAGGACCGATAAACCCTATTGATGGTATACAAAAGATGTTCTCTGCACTTTAAAAAATGGTGCACTTCCTATTTTGATAAACAAGAGATCATATATATCTAAGAACTCTTACTAAAAATCCATGCAACTTGTTCTTAATCAACTTCCAGACTGCTCTACTCTGCTCAAGATCACATCCACAAGTTCTCCATGCACACTCTATATTTCACAATCACATATTACATTATATACTTATACCTAATTAAGAGTATAGTAACCAGGTCAGCCTTTAATAGACATTTACAAAACATAATTCAATGTCAACCACATAATATTAAAATACACAATCTTACATAAATTACAATGGCACTATGTTGGCCATACATACATGATCAATACATAAAATAACATAACATAGGTTGGCCAATACCTATGCAACTTCGCAAGCCCTAATGCTCTATTCTCTGCATGTAATTGTACTGAGAGAGTTGCATCTCTAAAACTGCACATCAAAAACATGTGCGCTCACACATAGAGATTTTTCATACATCAATACATCATCATATAACTTCGCAAGCCATGATTATTCCTGTAGCATCTTCACAATCCATAATATTGTACCTGTCCGCCTATGATTGACTGTGGACTTAGGCATTTTTCACTTTACTGTCTATCAAAATTATGTCCTTGTGTCTTGTGGTGATCATAGAGATAAGTGTTGCCATAAATGATAACATACAAGCAATCCAATGTTGACCACTTGCCAAAAATCTCCCCCTTTGGCATTGATGGCAACACTCAGTGAAAAATTACTAAGTGTAGAATGCCATCCCAAACAAAAATGCAAAACTATCTAAGTACATAACTCCCCCTAACTATACTTATGAATCCCTATATATGCACATTTTTCACTGTCTATACTCCCCCTTTGACATCAATGAAAAAGGTGTCAATTTTTTTTTGTATATACAATCAAAATTCTGAATTCAAAATTATGTACTTATTGTCTTAAGTACATCACTGAAGTTTACCTTTAGTACTTGGAATTCAGCATCCCAATTCTTCTTTACTAATTTTGCAACATTTATCATGCCATCTATTGTATGCATAATCATATCTACACTTTGCAAGTTAGTAGGAGTGAATCCTATGTAAGACTTAATACCAAGGTCTAAGTCTGTTGATGTGGTTTGCAAAATAGAAATATTAGGAACAAGAAGGTTCCTAAGCGCACTAAACCTATTAAGCATTCTTCTTTTCTCCAATTCTAACATACCGATCTTGTCAAAACTATTATTAACCTCCCTATTTACATTAGTAACCATTTTGTCTATGCTCTCCTATGATATCTTCGCCAAAGAATGTTGTTCTTTCTTTATCAAATCAACAATATTTTGTACATGTTTGAAGGAATTTACACAAATATTATACATAAAATTTCCCATCCTCAATACATTCCTTTATCTCCTTATCTGATTACTGAAATGTCCTCAAATCATTTGTAGTTCCTTCTATCATCTCTGCTAGTCTCTTATCTTCAAATTCTTTGACAACTTTTATTTGTGCGGCCTCTTCAAGAGTCTTGAAACTCTTGTCAACACTATCCAAAATCTGATCCAATTATTCAGTTGGATTTCCACTACTACTTCTTGGTTGTGATGACAAAACATGACTCAAAACTATTATTGCCTTTTCCAAAACTCTTGTTTTCCTGTCCTCTTTCTTCTATGATCTCTCCTTGGCTTTCTCATAAGCAAGTAGTGATAACCTCATTAGATCATTCACTTCCACGCTCTTTATGTATGGTAGGGAATTGGTCCCACTTGCCAACAATTGAGGGGTAACTAATAGTTTTTCCTCCTTGTGAGGTTCCTCTATGCTCTTCTTGACCTCATCTTCTTTCTCCTCTTGTGTTTTAATATTTTATGATTCCTATTGAGGGGTTTCTTCTATCTCTATGTCTTGAGCCTCTTCCTTAGGCTTATCTACATCTAGGTTTCCAATTATGTCTGCAACTTTAGCAAGTGTTTCAAAAGGGCGTTTCTCATCAAGTGTAGGATTAAGAGATATTCCTACATTCTCCACAAAGAAATCTGGTGTTGATTAGTCTTGAACTATCTCCTCTTCCATATCCTTCTCTAGAGTAGTATCCTCAACATTTGTTTCTGATTTGTCTACTTCCTTCTTCTAGCCCTTGGATGATTCTCCTATGTTTATGTCCTTAGGATTTGTTGCGGGTGTTTTAATATTTGCAACATCAGGTATAATATTTAATAAGACCTTCTCAATGGCTCTATGATTTTAATTAATTACATCCTCATACAATCCAACCATTATCCTTACTATCCTCATCTTTGTTTTGAGATGAGACTTAAGTTCCTCTAATATATTATTGTTTTTTGCTACTATCATAACAAGTTTTTCTTTAGTCAAGGCATCTTTCCTTATCTTATTATCCTCATCTCGCACTCTTCTTTTTCTCATTTCTAACCTCTCAAACAGTTCCTTAGGTATACTCCCTTCTAATTCAAGCAAGTTCTTCTTGAAAACTAACACATACCTTACAACCATTTCCTCAATACTATCTTGGTCTGCATCATCATACCTTTCATAATACATTTGTGTGTGTATAATCTTATCTTCTTTCACTATCCTCTTCTCCAATAATGAAAGGTATGGCTTGCATAATATTTTAGGGTCTTGTTCTTGCTTCTCTTTTGTTTCCTCACTCTTATTTTCAAGTTCATTCTCCTTATTCTTCTTCTACAATGTTTCCTTTGGCGGTGTTTCAGAATCCTTCCTATTTTGACAGTGCCTTATTGCCTTGGATTTTGGATTATGAATCATAAGAGTTGGTGACTTCTTCTTTGTTGTCTGCTTCTATGAGGTTCTCCTAGGAGGTGTAGGAGAATCTTCCTCAACTGCGACCACATGAACATGTGTTGTGGTAGGTTCTTATTTCTTAGCCTCATCACTAGGCTCATGTGTGTTGGCTGTTGCCTCTATTTTCTTTGATTTCTTCCTTATTTTTTCAATTTATTATTTGGATATACCCTTCTCCTGAGAAATTTTTTCAACCAATTTCTCAACTTTCTTGTATCTCTTCTTCTTGTTTAGCTCCTCATCCACTGCAACTGTCTTCTCTATGTAAGTTCCCCATCTCTCTACCTTAGGGTCATTGGGGGTTTCAAGTACATGATCTACATGTAGTGTCAAGAGGTCTTTATCTACCTCATATCCCATGGGAGTACTCCATATGGTTCTGGGTTCTTCTACCTCAAAGCAGGTGTGATTAGTTTCTACCATAAGATAGATAATATATTTGTGCTTCTCCACTAATGCTCTGGGGATACTCTCCCTCTCATGCATGTGTCTCTAAATTTTTTGAAGATACCTCATAGATTAGTGAACATATGTTTTTCATCATGTCTCTTGTAGATGTCACTTACTATTTTCATAGTAGACACTCCATACCTCCAAAGGTATAGTCCTGGAAACTTGTGTGTAATATGGAAAAAAAATGTATAAGATTAAAGATCCAAATCTAAAAGTTGTACTTGACTTATTCCTCTTAATTGCCTTGATGTTTTCCATCAGCTGTTGTCTTAGTATTTCACATAGGTCATATTTTTCATTTTATTTGACCATCTGGTATGCCATATCTATGAACCATGCAGACATAGAATTAGGTCTATTGCTATACTAAATTTTGTAGCCAAGTATCTTTTCTACAGTCCTCGAATCCTTTTGATTCACATCTCTGAAATTCATATCTCTCCTATTGGACTTACAACCTATTAGGGTTTCCAACTTTTTCTTTGTGTTCTTTATAGACACAAGTAGTTTACCCTCATTTGGTAGAACTGTCACTTCATGGATTAATTCCTTAGAAATCTTAATGGTATCTCCACCATCCTAGAAAAATTGATCATGGAATCTCCTCAGTACTATTTTCATCCATTCTACTTACTCAAATTTGTGGTGTTCTATGTATTTTATTATGCTTAGGTCATCAAGGAAAGCATACTCAGGTTTTAATTTCTCATCCTCATTATACATCTCAGCCATCTGATTAAGAATCTCAACTGATCCTATCTCCTCATACTTTCAATGAATAAATTCTCTAATATCTTCTACATATATCACACCAGGTGTTGTGTGAGAGAATGCACCTTCCGGGTCATCCTCCATAGACTTATATGGGTGTTTCTTAAACTCATACAGTGCCCTATCTTTTATATCAAATACTTTGGTTGCATCCATCCTTCTAATTATACTAATGGGACAACCATGAAAGATTTAATTTAGAGTTTCACAAAATACCTTGTTCACAACTTGTCGAAATGTAGGGTTTGGCCTTCAACATTTACCAAGATCTTTCTCATCACTCTTCAAACACTTCACTAACTTTGTAAATTTATCTCCAAAGCTTCACTCTTCAACTACTCTCTAACCACAATGGTGAAAAATGCACTCAAGTATAACATCTTATACTTCACAATGCACAGAAATCTAGAAAACATATAAAGATGATATCCTCTAGGGGGTTCTCCTTTTGTATGGGATCATAGATCCAACTACATAGATCCATGCGACAATCACAAAAGTCACCAAATGTCCAAATACAATTTCACACAAGCTCTCATAGCTCTATTTATTATTTTTGGGGCAAAATGAAGTTTTGTTGTCAAGTAGTAATGCTCCTCCTAAGGCCTTGCATGGCACTTCATGCTGATGAAGCATAATTAACCTCATGCAAAGATTCATTAGAGTCTACCGAGTCTCCCTAATTTCTCATTGCTTCTTTTCTTGGCTCAAAATTGCTTTTCTTTAGGTCACTACTCTTGACCCACTTCTCTTTGTATTCTTCTTTCATTTCTTCAATGGTTTTCTAATCTTCAATGAGTTCTTTATTCCTTTCCAAGGGTCTGGGTATCCTTTTTACTAGACCATTGAATCTATAATACTTCACAATGTGTCCATATTTTTGCACTTGTAACATGTAACTTTTCTTTTAGGTCTGAATTGACTTTAATTAATATGCAATTTACAGAACCTAGCAATGTGTCCAAAGTTATTGCACTTATAATAGACAATCCTCTTAGTTTTTCCATTAGGTTTCTTTGCATCTTGTTCACTTTCCTCATGTTTGTTTGCATTAGGTTGGATGACCTATTTCTCATCTTCCTTCACAATTTATTTTTGCTTACTACTTTCCTTTTCTTTGTCAACATTCTTTTTCAAGTTAGAATAACTTGGCCTCCTAGATCTCATATCTGGTTTTCTACATTTTTTTTTATCTTATGACCAGAATTATAGCAATTAAAATAGTAACCAGAAAATGGCTTATTACTATTTGTACCTTTATAATTTTTTTCTCTTTGTGCTCTTCTTGATTGCATTCACGACACTTGTCATTTGATGGTTTGGTTTGCTCTTTCTTAGATTATTCAACATTTGATCCATCTTTCTTAGGTGGGTCAACATTGATGACCACATGATCCCTGTTCTGAGATATGTCTTCCATAAATCCAACTCTAGTCTTATCTCCACATGGTTTCTACATGTTAACCTACTCATCAATGTTCAAACTATTCTGATGAAGTTTCTTAATGTGTTCCTTTTCTTTTTCAAGTTCACCAGTCACCAAGATATTATATTTCTCAATCTTTTGATATTTTACTTTCATTTCTTCCAATTGCAATTCAAGTCTTGTTGCCTTTTTCTTCGCTGATTATAGCTCATTTTTCATTTTTTTGTTTTCATTATTTTCTTCATCAAGCTCCTTAGCCAAATGTAGCCTTGAGATCTCATATTCATCCTTGAGTGCTTAATTTTCTTCTTTAAGATTTTCAACCTGTTCTGAATCAAATTGCTCCTTGTTTGGTTCACCTTGGATTTTGACAAGTTCTTCCCTCAAACTTCTTGTATGATTTAACTGCTCCTTGAGCTTCTTGATGAAATATTTTGCCCCTCTTAAATTGAATTTCATATCTGTATTATTTGCATTAGCCTGATCAAGATCTTCTAGTGGTGCTTCATAATTCTTCTTTAGACTGCTAAAATCCATCTGGATCTCACTTAAGCTGTTAGGATTTCTTCCAAGGGCTTGATGCTCTAATACCAATTGTTAGGATTAAGTGATACTCAAAGGAGGGGCAGGTGAATCAGTATCACAACACTTTAAATTCTTTCTTAACAATTAGAAAATAATAAATTCAATACAATAATCCATAATAAGTATACACACACAAGAGTACTTATAACACCATATTTGTTCTTGAGGAAACCCTGATCAAGGGAAAACCCCGATGGGGATGGTACCCACAAATATCTGCACTATAATATAGAGACCCTGTTAGGAGTCCTAGCCCTATTAGGAGATGATTATTACAATAGGCAAGTCCTTTTTAGAGGACCGATAAACCCTGTTGGGGGTATACAAAAGATGTTCTCTCTGCACTTTACAAAATGGTGGACTTCTTGTCCTGATAAACAAGAGATCATATATATCTGAGAACTCTTATTGAAAATCCATGCAACTTGTTCTTAATCAACTTCTAGACTGCTCTTTTTTTCTCAAACTCACATCCACAAGTTCTCCATGTACACTCTATATTTCACAGTCACATATTACATCATATACTTATACCCGATTAAGAGTATAGTAACTAGGTCGACCTTTAATCAGAATTTACAAAACATAATTCAAAGTCATCCAAATAATATTACAAAATGTGACCTTACATACATTAAAATGGTACTATGTCAGCCATACATACATGATCAATACATAAAATAACATAGCATAGGCCGGCCAATACCTATACAACTTTGCAAGCCCTGATGCTCTATTCTATGCCTGTAACTATACTCAAAGAGTTGGATCTATGAAACTGCACATCCAAAACATGTGCGCTCACACATAGATATCTGTCATGCATAAATACATCACCCTATAACTTTGCATATCATAATTCTTCTTGTAGCATCTTTGCAATCAACAATATTGTACTTGTCCACCTGTGACTAACTGTGAACTTAGGCATTTTTCATTTCACTTCCTATAAAAATTGTGTGCTTGTGTCTTATGGTGATCATGGGAATAAGTGTTGCCATAAATGACAACATACATGCAATCCAATGTTGACCACTTTCCAACACCTAGCAGGTCCCTATTGTAAATCCTCTAACAAGGTGACACATTATCTTGTGTTTGAAGTCCTCTAAAAATGATACTCTTAATAGGGTAAAGGTTCTAATAGGCCTAAGGTAAATGCCTTAATCAGGTAGCACCTAATAGTACTTTTGTAAACTCCTAACAGGGTTAATCTCCTCACATTGTGTACTTTAGAAGAATACATCATTTAGTGGGTACTAATCCCCACCGTGGTCTTTTCCCTATTTGAGTTTCCACAAGATATATTTCTATGTCAATTATTTCATTATTGTGTGGATGTGTTTATGGTTATGTTTTAATTTTCAGCTATTAAAGTTAATCTTGTGAATGTTGTGATAAAGTTTCAATCGTTAAAAGTTGGATATGTGATAGATTAATGATTCACCCCCTCTTAGTAACCCGATCTCCAATCTAACAATTAGTATTAGAGCTTTGGTCCTCTGTTGTGGTGAATCTTAATAACTTGAGGCAAAGATCCAGAGATGATGTGAAAGGAAGGTCCTAAATTCACAAGAGAGCCCTAGTCAATATGGTGCGACCAGATGAAGCTTTATCTTAAAGGTATGGGTGATTAGTATTGGGATCATGTGGTTACTAAGTGTATACACCTAAAAATGCTCAAGGTGAAAATGAAATGAGAAATCAAGGATAAAGAAAGAATTAATTGAAATCAAGGCTATTAGAGTAATTAAATAAAAAAGATCAAATAATTGTGCATTTGATTTTAATCAAATTAATTGTATAGTTAAATCAAATCAAATCCAACCTATTCAAGTGTACACATGGCTAAGACAAATCAATTAAATCATTTATTAATTTCTATTTTTCTCACCAACCACATATGGACAAAATAAATCAACCAATGGGAATTAAGGAATGAGCTCACATGGATCAAACTTAAATCAATTCTCCATCACACATCTTGGAGATGCATCTTGACCATTCATTTTGTCACTTTGTTCCAACCTTTGAGAACAAAATATTTACTTTGTCCCAAAATTTTAAACCATTTAATTGACTCAAACCTAATAATGATTAATCTTAATCCACCCCTAAGCTTTGGGAAAATCTATAAATAGAGGGCAAAATCAAGAGAAAAGAATCCACTCTCATTTAGTTGTTAATTAAATCCATATTATAGGCATTTAGATTTGAATTCCTGACATAATTGAGCATAATTTAAGTTAGAATTGGCATAATCACATTATATATCATTAATTTTCATTCTAGAGCTGTCTCTAATGATGCTAAATTTGAGAACATTTCTTTAGCTTTTCTAGTTAGAGATCCATAGGATGCTTATTGTCATTATTTTGATTTAATTTCTTTAAAATTGTCATATTTTCCATAATTGAGTTGATATTTTGATGAACTAATCCTATCAAGGTATTTTAAAAACACACTAAGTGTATTGTCCCTTCAGGAACATTGACTACAAACCCATTAAAGATTAGGCAAGAACATACTTCTACTATGGAAGCTATTGCCACTACTATTTTAGATGCATAATTTATTGATGTCAAAGACTTGGATACTTCTTATGAGATGAGGAAGAAGTTTAAGACTATATATGGTGGAGATACATATGTGAAAAAGGAAAAGGTTGATAGTCTAAGAGGAAAGTATGATGAAATGAGGATGCAAGAAAATGAGAACATTGAGCAATACAGTCAAATAATCAAAGAGGTTGTTGTTGCTATTCGCAGGGATGGTGGTAATATTCCTAAGGAGGATGAGGTAAGAAAAGTGTTAAGAAATATATTGCCTTAGTATGTTATTAGAGTTTTAATTATTCAAGAGCTCATATCTCTAGGAACTATCATAGTTAATCTTGATTCATTAATAGGAAAATTGATTGCATTTGAATTAAGCAATTATGATAACAATGTGCCAAAGTTTGAAGCTGCTTTCAAGTCATCATTGAATCTTGCACCATCTAGGAAAGGAAAGAAGATATCTAATAGTTCTTTAGCATTTTACTCTAATTATTATAAATCTATCATGTCTGAAGAAAGAAAACATGAGGATTTGGAAACTTTATTTGCAAAAAGATTGCCTAGAGGAAAAGGTAAATATAAGGGTAAGTTGCCTTTGAAATTCTTTGCATGTAATAATATTGGACATATTGCCTCTAGATGTCCTAACAATGACATGAAGGAGAATCCCAAGAGATTTAAGGACAAGAAAAATAAAGCATGTTATCTAAACAAGGAAGGTGTTATTGATGAAGAATCTAATGGAAGAGATGAATAAGAAATTGTGTTTGTTGTTGTAAAGGAAGAACCCTCTAAAGAAGGTAAAAAAGCTTTAGTGTCTAGCATGAATCACAAAGGTGACTAGATCATTGAAAGTGGATGCACTCATCATATGACCAGTGATAGAGGCAAGTTCATCAAGATGGAGGAATGTGATGGAGGTTTGGTAAGATTTGGGAATGATGCTTCTATATGGTAAAAGGTAAATGAACCATTGCTTTGAATGATAAGACAAATTGTGATGATATTTACTGGGTTGATGGTTTGAGATACAACTTGTTGAGTATTTCCTAATTAAATAACAAAGGATATAGACTTGATTTCAATGAAGGTATATACAAAATCATTGAAAAATTATGAGAATTGATTGCAACCGATGAACAAACCAAAGGTAACTTGTTCCATCTAAATTCTACTATTAAGAATTGTCTGATTGCTAAGGTACAAGACTGGTGGTTATGGCATAAAATGTTTTATTGTGTAAGTTTTGATAACTTGGTCCAATTTAGTAAGATGAAGTTAGTGAGAGGTTTTCCTAACCTAGTGAAGCCAGACAATGTAATGTGTAAAGAATGTCATCTTGCTAAATTAACTAGTTCAAGTTTTATCTATAAAAACTACTCTTCTGAAAGTATGTTAGATCTGGTTCATACTGATTTGTGTGGTCCAATGAGAACTTAGAGTTACTATGGAGATAGATATTTCATGTTGCTTTTTGATGATTATTCCAAAATGACATGGGTTGTTTTTCTAAAGGAAAAATCACAATCTTTTTACATGTTCAAGACCTACAGAGCCAGAGTGGAGAAGGAGATTGGTAAGACCCTACAATGTCTTAGATTTGACAGAGGAGGTGAGTTTACTTCACATGAGTTTATTTCATACTGTGAGGAACATGGAATTAAAAGACAAATGTCATCTCATAGGACACCTCAACATAATGGTATTGCTGAAAGAAGAAACATGTCTAACATTGATTGTGCTAGAACTTTAATAATTAAGAAAGGTGTTTCTTAATTTTTTTGGAGAGAAACGGTGAGTAGTGTTGTTTACACACTGAACAAAGCTTAGTTAAAGAAAGGTACAAACAAAAATCCTTATGAGTTGTGGCATGATTGATATCCTAGTGTAAGTTATTTCAATTTTTTTGGAAGTAGATGTTACATAAAAAGAGATGAAAATTCAAAAAAGTTTGACCCAAGAAGTGATGAGGGAATATTCTCAGGGTATTCTACAAAGAGCAATGCCTACAAGTGCTTGAAAAAGAGAACGAATAAGATAGTGGAAAGTGTTAATGTAAGAGTAGATGAATTTTTTGAGAAGAACGATGAATCCAAATAGAAGGAACTTGAAGATTATCATGGATTTGTATATGTGCAACTGGTGGAGCAAGGCTCAACAAAAGAACCGATAGAGAGACAAGTCAATGTACATGAATTGATTTAAGTGGTTGGAGGTACTCCTAGAACTAAACTGGTATTTCCAAAGTATGTGAGATTGAATCATTCCTCTGATGAAATTATTGGTTACATAGATGCAGGTGTTTTAACTAGAAGAAAGGCAAGAGAGAGTACATGTTTGCTATCCAAACTTGAACCCAAAACTGTGAGTGATGTATTGAAAGACATGATGATTGTGTGGAAGTTATGGAAGAAGAATTGGAGTAGATTGAAAAGAATAAAACTTAATCATTATTACCCAGATTGGTGGACAAGAATGTAATTGGTACTAAGTAGATTTTTAGAAACAAGATGAATGAAAAAGGTGAAGTGGTAAGGAACAAAGCAAGATTGGTGTACAAAGGATATGCATAGGATGAAGGCTAGGACTATGGTCAAACATTTATACATATGGCCAGACTCAAAGGTTAAGGATAATGCTTGCATATGCTGCTTACAAAGGATTCAAGGTATATCAAATGGATGTTAAGTCAACTTTTCTCAATGGTGTATTGGAAGAAGAGGTATGCATTGAACAACCTAAAGGATTTTCCAATGCAAAAGGTAAGAACATGGTGTGAAAATTATATAAAGCCTTATATGGATTAAATAAAGAACCTAGGGAATGATATGAGAGATTGCATTAATATCTTATTCAGATTGGTTTCATAAGAACAAGTGACAACAATAATATATATTTAAAGATTGAGAAAGATGATAGGTTACTGATTGCATAAATATTTGTTGATGATATCATTTTTGGTGGTAATGAAGAGATGAGTAGATCATTTTCAGATGAGATGAGAAAATAATTTGAGATGTCTATGATCGGTGAGATCAAATCCTTTATTGGATTGAAGGTTAAAATAGATGAAAGGTGTCTACATCAACAAATCTAAATATGTGAAAGAGATATTGAAGATATTTGGGTTGGAAGACTCAAAATCATTTGGTACCCCTATGGTAATTGGTTGCAAATTGTCAAAAGAAGATGATTCTAATGAGGTGGATGAGACTCTTTATAGGTCCATGATCAGTAAGCTACAGTACGTGGTGTATAGTAGACTAGATATAGATCAGGCAGTTGGATTAGTGGCTAGATTTTACTCTAATCCTAAGGAATCAAATATGATTGTGGTGAAGAGAATATTTAGATATCTTAAGGGAATTGAAGATTATGGTCTCTGGTATGGGCATAAAGGATATTTCTCTTCAAGTGTGTCTATTGATGTTGATTGATCAAGAAATGTTGATGATCGCAAGAGCACAAGTGGAGGTGCATTCTTTCTTGGTGATAGGCTTGTATTTTAGATAAACAAGAAGCATATATGTATATCACAATCAACAGCTAAAGTTAAATATGTTTCTACTATAATTAATTGTACACATGTAGTATGGATGAAGAAATTTCTAGAAGGAATTTAGGAGAAAGAAACTAAATTAGTTGTTATCTATTGTGA
The DNA here is from genome assembly GCA_027943335.1 of Chamaecyparis obtusa. Taxonomy (NCBI): domain Eukaryota; kingdom Viridiplantae; phylum Streptophyta; class Pinopsida; order Cupressales; family Cupressaceae; genus Chamaecyparis; species Chamaecyparis obtusa. The sequence continues at coordinate 115,058 of BSBK01012556.1, forward strand.
CAATACAAGTGCCATTAATATTTCTAAAACCCGGTGATGCACTCTATGACTAAGCATATACCTATCAAACATCATTTTCTTAGAGAAAAAGTACATGAAAAGGAAGTAAGGTTGGAGTATGTGCCAACTAAGGAGAAGGTTGTTGATATTTTTACTAAGCCGTTACCTAAGGATACATTTGAGTATCTAAGAGGTAAGTTAGGGGTTATTCCCCTATCTAACTTGAGTTAAAGGAGATGCAGTTGCATCAATCTAAATTTATCTAGTGAATATTTTATGTTTGGATTGATGTTGTGGAGCTACTCCTTAGGGGGAGAAGTTTATGAAGTGATGTGTTATAATTAGTCAGGTACACCAAAGAAGATATCATGTGTGTTTACTGTCTTTGGCATTTTTGTCAAAGGGGGAGAGAAAGTAAGGAAAAAAGTGAGTAAAGAAAGTGAGGAGAATGTTCAGCAGTGTAGATGAGAGAAGTTTAGTGAAAGGGGGAGTAATTGCAAGATCATGTAAAGATAGAAGTGGGGAAATATTTTTTTGTTCCTAGTGTTGTTGATATCGAGTAGAATATAGAATGTATCATGTAGAAGTGAGTATTGAAGAGAGTGTTTCCATCAATTCCAAAGGGGGAGATTGTTGGTATAACTCGTGAAGTAATGGTAAATGATTTATGGTGTTGTAATGATACATATTTGATTGCATGATGATCAGTTATTGAATTATCAACGATGTCAAGTATTGACTTAATGTTGCTAGTATATTGCTAAGTATAAGTATAATGATCAAGGTGTTGTGGTAAATTTCATTTTTAGCGATTCTTATGAGAGACTTAGGGATGTCTCTGAATGTCAAATGCATGACCACTACTATTGATGAAGATAGATAAGGAATTTATGATTTGATGAAGGAAGACAAAGTAATTTATAGAACAATTAGTGATAGATGATAGGTGATTTGATTGGTTTGTCAAATATTTGTTGTTTAATGTGATGTGGTTACAAGATATCATGGAAAAAAGTGTTTATAAGCTATGATTGCAATCACAACTAATTTGAGTGATCAGTGTGAAGGATAGGTGACCGATGAGAAGAGTTAGAATTGTTAACAGGCTGAAGTGTTTATGTTCTTGAGCGACAATTGATAAATTTTTGATCGATGATCAATATAGAGGTAGATCTCCCTCCTTTGATTGAAAAACTCCTTTACTTGACCTCCAATGGGGAAAAGAGAAATATATAGGGAAGAAAGACTTGAATGCTTGAAAGACACCTTCAATGGATGCTTGAATGTATTGAGTGCACAATAATTTTCTTGATAATACTTTCATGAAGTCTTTCTAATGTCAATTATGGATATAAAAATGAGAGGAAGAAGCCTCCTTTTATACTCATTTTAGGGCCCAAATTTCACAAAGTCGACCCAGATTAAAGACCCAAAGAAAACCCCCCACATTAGGCTTGGAACAATAAAAAAATTAATTCCCTGAGGACAAGGTCAATTTTGACTTAGTTTCTAGGACAAGGATGAATCTGACCTTGTCCTAGGAAGGCTAATTTTTAAAAATGGTCCGTAGTGCCCACCCATAGTACACATTGATCAAGTCAGCGACCTACGAAGAACCTAAATACAAAGTGAACTCCGAGATTGTTGCACAACCCAATGACAAAGGAGCATTTTTTGTGATTATGCCTAGGGTTTTACTAGTTAAGGATATAAGATCATACATTCACTATAAGATTGCAGAGATAGGAGACTTTGAGCTCCAATCCACCTACCAATAACTTTGCATTGATGGAAAACTGAAGGAAGATCACAAACATCTAGAGGTAAAAGGGTTAACCAATGCCCTATATTTTCTGAAAGAGTTTAAGATAGGATGGATACGAATTGTGTTAAGCCATGTACATGAAGGAAAGATTTGGTTGGATGAACCAATAAGGATCATAAAGGATGTTATACATGTGGTTATTGGGCATCCCACAAATGAAAAAGTAAAAGCTCTACAACATCTACCAAAAAACAAGATTGAGAAGTTAACTAGAGCATAATGGGATGGTAGAGGCATGAGAATAAATAAAATCAGTGACCCTGAGATGAGATTCAGTGCATATGTCATTGCCTACAAAATATTTTAGTCGAGTAGACCGAATAGAACTTCATGCAAAGAAGTTGACATCGTACATAAAGTTCTGAAGAGGGTTTGCAACTCGACCTAGCTGAGTTGATGTTGAGACCGTTAGAAGAGAATATGTGAATACATCATAGTTGCTAGATCAAACACATGCGAATTTGGCTCATTATTGGTATGTACATCTTTCTATTTGCAAAATTATTTTCCATCAGTCAGTAATGTAGAATGAGATGTCAAATGACCAATTATTGTACAAATAAGTGAATTTATTAAGAACCTAAACAAGAATTTTGAACTGGTCATAGAAGATTATTTTAGAAAACTAGAGAGAATGGAGAAAATAACAACGATACCAACACAGTTGGTTGAGAAATACAAGGATGGCATTTTTTTTTCCAGTGGACATCGACACCACCCTAATAAACCAAGAAAAACTTGGTTACCCCCCATGGAATATGAAATTGACATAGACTGTACTTTAAAAGAAATTAAGGCTTTACTTGCAAAACCCAAGGATATTGAGAAATTGGTTGATGAGGAAACTGAGGAACACACACCATTTGGTGAAGATATAGATGAAGAGGCCTCTGAGTCTAATGAACATGAACAGGAAGAGCCACCAAAGGCTTCAAAAGGTAAAGGCAAACATGTTGATGCTTCAACCTGAACAAGGAAAAGGTCAAAAACTAGTAGTTCACCACCTTTAAAGAAAGGTGTAGCAAAGATAACAAGGCCATCACTGACACATACCTATCATAAGAGATCAAGAACAAAGGCCACCACCAACCTCCCTGAACCAAAGATGAGAAGGAAACTGATAAGAAGCAAAGATGACATAGACTCTGAAGAAGAAGATAATGAATAATTCTGAGTTGCCATCAATAAAAGTCCACAAACTATTGATGAAATTGTAGAAGGGATAAATAAAATTGGAAGGCTTACTACTCCTAAGCTGAACAGATATTCAAACCTGAGTACCGAGGATTGGGACAAGCTGGAGGAAGTTATAATAGGTATGATGATTAACTTCAAACAAGTTCTAGTTGAGTTTGCAAGTAGCATACCTAAGGAGTTGTATGACAAAGTATCTGCCAGATGGACGTATGCACTTCAAACTGAGAAGAGGATGAGAGAAAGGTCTCTTATTTTGGAAAATCAGACTTCTCTATCCCCAAGATAGATGCAGCCATGAAACAATATGTAGAATTTTTTTTTATGAAGGCTAGAGAATTTAAAATTTTACAAGACAAAATCTAAGATGTTGATGAAGAAAGCAATAGGATATGGACTAAAATCCTCAGTCCATCAACACAAACTAAGGAAACTACATCTGCAATTGATACCGATCAATCTCAACCAAGCTTACAAGCTGGTGTACCAATAAATGTTGAGGATGATCCTATTCACATCTTAGATACTGAGTAGCCCGAGGAGGAAACTTATGTAGAAGACTTTATAACAGCTGCTGAGAATGTTATTGAAGGAATTCTAGAGATGTTGACTACATTAGGATCCATGAAGAAATAATAATTGAAGATATAATAGGAGGTGACCCCAATGATGAGGGTAAAGAAGATGAAGTGATAACCGATGCTACTAAGAACCTTGGAGAAGTAACCGAGGTAGATTGAGCAATGGTACCAAGAAATCTTACCATACAAGTACAAGCTATTGACATAGCTATTGAATAAAAAAATGAGGAATCTCGACCTGAGAAAGAGAAAGATACAACTAAAGACAAGGGTGAGGAGACTGGTAAGGAGAATGAGCATAGTGGAGAGATTGCACAAGGTGAAGTACCCACCGAGACCACTAATGCAATAGATAATGTTCAAGGAAAACAAGCAAAGACAATGATAGATACTTCTACTATAGACACCAGGTCATAAGCTCCTGCACCACACATTATAGAATCAACAACCTGGAAGAATAAGGAAGAAGAAAAATCCATCGAGCCACCTAAGACAAATCCAAAGGACAAGGTTCAAGTTTCTATTGCACAATCTCTATCATTCAGTGTGCAAGATAAAAAGAAGAAGAGGAAATGAGGAAGTAAGGGTCTGATCACTCTTTATGAGATAATAGAAATACCAACATGTGACTTGAGGACACTTGACCCCGAAGCTCTCAAGAAATATGGAGAGTTATGCACCTAAAAAGCATCTCAAGAGAAGTTGAGGCAAGAACACAAGAACACCAAGGTGATAGAGGATGTCAAGGAAATCCTAATGCAAGTTGCCCTAGATGTCAATGTAGATGAATCAACCTTCATTATTGACCAACTTGTACTACTCACCGAGACCATCATTGGACCAACTACTGATGCAGAACAAATGATTGAAGAGAGAGAAGGACAAAAGATTCAGTACAAACTGACAGATAAAATCAACCAAGCATTGACAGTAAATAAAGTCAAACTTTCTGAGGTAATAACTGAGCTTGATAGTACCATTCAAAGAGTTATTACAATTTTGCATAAATTATTCCCTATAGACACATTGACCACTGAAGTTAGTGAAAAGATAAAGCAATTAGATGAATATCTCAAGGATAGTGCCACTAGTCTTACAACCGAGCCTAATGCATTTTATGAGCATTATACAAAGGTTACAAATATTCAGTAGTTGAGACAAGAGTTAACAAAGGAGAGGACTAGATAAGAGAATAGGTAACCGAGCTTCAGGCCGAGTTACTACCCCACCTAAAGGTGATGCAAAATCATGTGAATAAGGAAAATGAACTAGTTTCCACCCTTGAGATTTCAGTTATTCAGAATATTTTTGATATGCATGCCCAAGTTGGTTTAGAGATATAATTGTATGCCGACACAATATACAATTTTTTTTTATACATTGAGATGTGTGTATTGATGCATTATATTCGAGCAGGAAGTTTGAAAGTTAAATTGTAATCCATTTAGAGATAGCTTAAGGAGGTGGAAAATTCAAGGGCTTGATGAAGAAAATATATAATGGATAAATTTTAAAGTTTTTAGTGTTGATCGTGTGTTGGATAAGTGTAGTTGTGAAGAACCAATTGCCATCAAGCTAGTGCAGAGTTAAGTGTATTAAGAAGAGATTTTGTACTTTAGCGGATATGATCAAGCAGAGATAGTTCTATTCTATAGATCATTCTCTTAGTTGTTTCCTTTTAGTTACAATAATCAAAATCCCTTAATCGAGTGGATCCTAGCAGGTTCCTACTATAAATCGTCTAACAAGGTGGCATATTAGCTTGTGTTTAATGTCCTCTAATAAGGCTACTCTTAATAGAGTAGATGTTCTAATAGGCCTAAGGTAAATCCCTTAACTGGTTAGCACCTAACAGTGCTTTTGAAAACTCCTAAAAGGGTTAAGATCCTCACATAGTGTACTTCATAAGAGTACATCATTTAGTGGGTACTAATCCCCACCATGGTTTTTTCCCTATTTGGATTTCCATGAGATAAATCTCAATGTTAAGTGTTTTATTGTTTTGTGGATGTTTTTATGGTTATATTTTCATTTTCTACTATTAAAGTTAATCTTGTGAATGTTGTGATAAATTTTAAATGGTTAAAAGTTTGATATGTGGTAGATTTATGACTCGCACCTCTCTAAATAATCTAATCTTGGATCTAACATGGCTATGGTAACTAAATCCTTGATAATGTAAGATATAATGTGATTGAGAATCTTGAGGAAGGTAAGTAAAGATGATTTCTCTAGGAAAATATTCATCCTTATTATCTTGAATTTGGGGGGAATAAGGAGGATTATCCTTATCTTTGCAAATAGATGATCTAGGAAATGTCTAACATCTAGATCATGAATAATGCTTTGAATGTTTTGATAAGATTCACAATCATTAGGATCAAAAAGATCTAGATCCAAGGGAATAAGATTAGGATGGTTAGCACTAGGTTGATTAATACAAACTCTTATGTTATCAATATATGTCATATACATTTAGTTCAAATGTGAAGAAGAAACACACATAAAGAATTGATAACATTTTTGAAATATATGTTATACTAAAGAGATATATTTGTTAACCTCATGATTCCAAATACAAGAATACCATGAAGGAATAAAAAATGCCAAAGAATTTGATTCACTCTATGTGTGTGATAAAGAAAGGTAAGAAGAAAAGTAGTGAAGGTAAATGCACACCGATCCAATTTAGAGAGTTCCATGTTAACAAACACACAACTAGATCTTAAAATAGGAATTTGAATAAGATTTAAAATGCAAAGATAATATATACACCAAATTATAAATTACAATGCACGAAAGTGGTGAGTTCACCAAAATGTGATGGTGAACCTAAATATCTAGATGCATACAATGTGAGAAAGGAGATCTAGACACAAAATCAGAAAAGGGATGTAATGCATCGAGTTCACCAAAATGTGATGTGGGAAATGGTGATCAATGAAAGTCTATCAAATTCACACATACATTGGAATAAAAAACCCTTAACAAAGAGAACTTGATTTGCACAACCAAAGGACTAAGGGTGCAAATTTGTGATCTACACAATGTGGGTTTTGTGGACTCCTTATGATAAAGATGATGATGATATATGAAATTGATAAATGAATAAGAAAGGTAAATGTAATGAGAGGAATAAGATTACCTTGAAACCAACAAAGATCAAGTAAGCTTTAGATCTGGAAAAACTTGTTAGAATCTGAAACTGTTCTAGATCTGGAACTCTGAGATCTCTAGTTCCTACTGGTGAAAATTACAGGGCTCCACGACAATGGAAACTTGAGATTAAATTCAACCTAGTACTAGAAGCATAAAATTTTTTGAATTCTGAGAAGGATTAGTCCCTAGTTTTGAAAATTTGAAAATCCAGATCAGTTTCTTTGTAACCTATTCCTACACACAAGAAAGAAGGGGAAATTTTTATGGAGAGGGGATTTCCTTGGTCAAGCCCATGTATAAGAATTAACCTTGAAATGAAATAATGATAACATGTAGTAGAGATTAGATCTAAGCAATAAATTTTATCATACCATGTAGATGTAATTGTACTTAGAATGTGATCAAGAATGTTGATGCAATAGCTTTGACTCAACACACAAACTAAAAGGAAATCATGTAAGATAAAACCCTATGTATTAGATGTTATAATTTTTCACAAATGTTTATTTGAGGAAGAATAAGACTTGACGAGTGTAGATCTCCCTCATTTGATTGCAAAAGTCCTTTACTTGACCTCCAATGGGGAAAAGAGAAATATATAGGGAAGAAAGACTTGAATGCTTGAAAGACGCCTTCAATGGATGCTTGAATGTATTGAGTGCACAATAATTTTCTTGATAATACTTTTATGAAGTCTTGATAATGTCAATTATGGATATAATATTGAGAGGAAGAAGCCTCCTTTTATACACATTTTAGGGCCCAAATTTCACAAAGTTGACCCAGATTAAACACCCAAAGAAACCCCCCACATTAGGCTTGGAACCATAAAAAAATTAATGCCCTAAGGACAAGGTCAATTTTGACTTAGTTTCTAGGACAAGGATGAATCTAACCTTGTCGTGGGAAGGCTAATTTTCAAAAATTGTTTGTAGTGCCCACCCATAGTTCACATTGATCAAGTCAGTGACCTACAAAGAACCTAAATACAAATTACACCCCAAGATTGTTGCACAACTCGATGGCAAAGGAGCATTTTCTGTGATTCTGCCTAAGGTTTTACTAGTTAAGGATATAAGATCATACATTCACTGTAAGATTGCAACGATAGCAGATTTTGAGCTCCAATCCACCTTCCAATAACTTTGCATTGATGGAAAATTGAAGGAAGATCACAAACATCTAGAGGTAAAAGGGTTAACCAATGCCCTATATTTTTTGAAAGAGTTTAAGATAGGAAGGATACAAATCGTGTTAAGCCGTGTACATGAAGGAAAGATATGGTTGGATGAACCAATAAGGATAAAAAAGGATGTTATACATGTGGTTACCTGGCATTCCATGAATGAAAAAGCAAAATCCCTACAACATCTGCCCAAAACCAAGATTGAGAAGTTAACTAGAGCAAGATGGGATGGTAGAGGCATGAGAATAATTAAAATCAATGAACCTGAGATGAGATTTAGTGCGTATATCATTGCCTACAAATTATTTTAGTCGAGTAGATTGAATAGCATTTCATGCGGAGAAGTTGGCATCACACATAAAGTTGTGAAGAGGGTTTGCAACTCGACCTAGCCGAGTTGATGCTGAGACAGTTAGAAGAGAATATGTGAATACTTCATAGTTGCTAGACCAAACACATGCGAATTTGGTTCACTATTGGTATGTACATTTTTCTTCTATTTGCAAAACTATTTTCCATCAGTCGGTAACATAGAATGAGATGTCAAATGACTAGTTATTGTACAAATAAGTGAATTTATTAAGAACCTAGACAAGAATTTTGAACCGGTCATGGAAGATTATTTTGGAAAATTCAAGGAGAGAATGGAGAAAATAACAAGGATACCAACACATTTGGTTGAGAAATACAAGGATGACATTTTTTTTTGGTGGACATAGACACCATCCTAATTAAATAATTTGAACCAAGAACAACTTGGTTACCCCCCATGGAATATGAAATTGACATAGACCGTACTTCAAAAGAAATTAAGGCTTTACTTGCAAAGCCCAAGGATAAAGAAGCTATACGATTTGGAACCTATGATGAGGCCAAGTCTAGAATAAAGATAAGACTTGTGGTAGAAAAGATGCAAAGGAAAAAGGAGATGGTGAAATTGTTAAAGAAATAATTTGGTGTAACTGATGAAGATATTGAGAAATTGGTTGATGAGGAAACTGAGGAACACACACCATTTGGTGAAGATATAGATGAAGAGGCCATCGAGTTTGATGAACATGAATAAGAAGAGCCACCAAAGGCTACAAAAGGTATAGGAAAACATGTTGATGCTTCAACTTGAACAAGGAAAATATTAAAAACTGGAAGTTCACCACCTTTGAAGAAAGGTGTAGCAAAGATAACAAGGCCAACACTGAAACATACCTATCAGAAGAGATAAAGAACAAAGGCCACCACCAAGCTCCTTGAACCAAAGAGGAGAAGGAAATTGATAAGAAGCAAAGATGACATAGACTCTAAAGAAGAAGATAATGAACAATTATGAGTTGCCATAAATAAAAGTCCACAAACTATTGATGAAATTGTAGAAGGGATAAATAAAACTAGAAGGCTTGCTACTCCTAAGTTGAATAGATATTCAAACCTAAGCACCAAGGATCGAGACAAGCTAGAGGAAGCTATAATAGTTATGATGATTAACTTCAAATGAGTTCTAGTTGAGTTTGCAAGTAGCATACCTAAGGAGTTGTATGACAAAGTATCTACCAGATGGACGTATGCACTTCAAACTGAGAAGAGATGAGAGAAAGGTCTCTTATTTTGGTAAAATCAGACTTCTTTGTCCTGAGATAGATGCAACCATGAAACAATATGCAGGTAAATTTTTTATGAAGGCTAGAGCATTTAAAATTGTACAGGGTAAAATCCAAGATGTTGATGAAGAAAGCAATAGGATATGGACTAAAACCCTCAGTCCATCAACAAAAACTAAGGCAACTACATCTGCAGTTGATACCAAGCAATCTCAACCAAGCTTACAAGCTGGTGTACCAATAAATGTTGAGGATGATCCTATTCACATCTTAGATTTAGAACAGCCCGAGGAGGAAACTTATGTAGAAGACTTTATAATGGTTGCTGAGAATGTTATTGAAGAATTCCAGAGACATTGACTACATCAGTATCCATGAAGAAATAATAATTGAAGATATAATAGGAGGCAATCCTGACAATGAGGCTAAAGAAGATGAAGTGATAAGAGATGCTATCAAGAACCTTACAGAAGAAGCAAACCAAGGTAGACCGAGCAATGGTACCAAGAAATCTCCATACTGGTACAAGCTATTGACATAGATATTGAACAACAAAATGAGGAATCTCCACCCGAGAAAGAGAAAGATATAACTGAAGACAAGGGTGAGGAGACTGGTAAGGAGAGCAAGAACATTGGAGAGGCTACACAAGGTGAAGTACCCACCGAGACCACTAATGCAATAGATAATGTTCAAGGAACACAAGCAAAGAAAATGGTAGATACTTCTACCACAGACACCAGGTCCGCAAGCCCCTGCACCACAAATTATAGAATCAACAACCGGGAAGAATAAGGAAGAAGAAAAATCCATCAAGCCACCTAAGACAAATCCAGAGGACAAGGCTCAAGTTTCTATTGCACAATCTCTATCATCCGGTGTGCAAGATAAAAAGAAGAAGAGGAAATGAGGAAGTAAGGGTCTGATCACTCTTGATGAGATAATAGAAATACCAACATGTGACCTAAGGACACTTGACCTTGAAGCTCTCAGGAAATATGGAGAGTTATGCACCTGAAAAGCATCTCAAGAGAAGTTGAGGTAAGAACACAAGAACACCAAGGTGATAGAGGATGTCAAGGAAATCCTAATGCAAGTTTCCCTAGATGTCAATGTAGATGAATCAACCTTCATTATTGACCAACTTGCACTACTCACCAAGACCATCACTAGACCAACTCCGATGCAGATCAAATGATTGAAGAGAGAGAAGGGAAAAAAAGTTCAGTACAAATTGACTGAGAAAATCAGCCAAGCATTGGCAGTAAATAAAGTCAAACTTTTTGAGGTAATAACTGAGCTTGATAGTATCATTCAAAGAGTTATTACAATTTTGCATAAATTATGCACTATAGACACATTCACTATCGAAGTTAGTGAAAAGATAAAGCAATTAGATGAATATCTCAAGGATAGTGCCACTAGTCTTACAACCGAGCCTAATGCATTTTATGAGCATTATACAAAGGTTACAAATATTTAGTAGTTGAGACAAGAGTTAACAAAGGAAGAGGACAAGATAAGAGAATAGGTAATCAAGCTTCAGGCCGAATTACTACCCACCTAAAGGTGATGCAAAAGGATGTCAATAAGGAAAAGGAACTAGTTTCCACCCTTGAGATTTCAGTTATTGAGAATATTTTTTGATATGCATGTCCAAGTCAGTTTAGAGATATAATTGTATGCCGACACGATATACAATTTTTTTTTATACATTGAGATGTGTGTATTAATGCATTATATTTGAGTAGGAAGTTTGAAAGTTAAATTGTAATCCATTTAGGGATAGCTTAAGGCGGTGGAAAATTCAAGGGCTTGATGAAGAATATATAATGGATAAATTTTAAAGTTTTTAGTATTGATCGTGTGTTGGATAATTGTGGTTGTGAAGAACCAGCTACCATCAAGCAGTGCAGAGTTAAGTGTATTGAGAATTATATATTTTGTACTTTAGTGGAAGGTAATTAAAGATTATTTCTCTAGGAAAATATTCATCCTTATTATCTTGAATTTGGGGGGAATAAGGAGGATTATCCCTTATCTTTGGAAAGACATCATCTAGGAAATGTCTAACATCTGGATCATGAATAATGCTTTGAATGTTTTGATAAGAGTCACAATCATTAGGATCATGAGGATCTAGATCTAGGGGAATAAGATTGGGATGGTTAGCATTAGGTTTATTAATACAAAATCTTATGTTATCAATATATGTCATACATTTAGTTAAAATGTGAAGAAGAAACACACATAAAGAATTGATAACATTTTTGAAATATATGTTATACTAAAGAGATATTTTTGTTAACCTCATGATGCCAAAAGTAAGAATACCATGAAGGAATAAAAAATGCCAAAGAATTTGATTCATTCCATGTGTGCGATAAAGAAAGGTAAGAAGAAAAGTAGTGAAGGTAAATGCACACCAATCCAATTTAGAGAGTTCCATGTTAACAAACACACAACTAGATCTTAAAATAGGAATTTGAATAAGATTTACTATGCAAAGATAATATATACACCAAATTATAAATTAAAATGCATGAAAGTGGCAAGTTCACCAAAATGTGACGGTGAGCCTAAATATCTAGATGCATACAATGTGAGAAAGGAGATCTAGACACAAAATTAGAAAAGGGATGTAATGCATCGGGTTCACCAAAATGTGATGTGGGAAATGGTGATCAATGGTAGTCTATCAAATTCACACATACATTGGAATACAAAACCCTTAACAAAGTGAACTCGATTTGGACAAACCAAAGGAGTAAGGGTGCAAATTCATGATCTACACAATGTGGGTTTTGTGGACTCCTTATGATAAAGATGATGATGATATATAAACTGATAAATGAATAAGAAAGGTAAATGTAATGAGAGGAATAAGATTACCTTGAAACCAACAAAGATCAAGTAAGCTTCAGATCTGGAAAAACTTGTTAGAATCTGAAACTATTCTAGATCTGGAACTCTGAGACCTCTAGTTCCTGCTGGTGAAAATTGTAGGGGTCTATGACAATGCCAACTTGAGATTAAATTCAACCTAGTACTAGAAGAATAAAAGTTGTTGAATTCTGAGAAGGATTAGTCCCTAGTTTTGAAAATTTGAAAATCCAGATCAGTAACTTCGTAACGTATTCCTACACACAAGAAAGAAGGGGAAATTTTTATGGAGAGGGGATTTCCTTGGTCAAGCCCATGTATAAGAATTAACCTTGAAATGAAATATATGTAAATGAAAGAATAATGACATGTAGTAGAGATTAGATCTAAGCAATAAATTTTATCATACCATGTAGATGTAATTGTACAGTTAGAATGTGATCAAGAATGTTGATGTAATAGCTTTTCCTCAACACACAAACTAAAAGGAAATCATGTAAGATAAAACCCTATGTATTAGATGTTGTAATTTTTCAAAAATGTTTATTTGAGGAAGAATAAGACTTGATAAGTGTAGATCTCCCTCCTTTGATTGCAAAAGTCCTTTACTTGACCTCTAATGGGGAAAAGAGAAATATATAGGGAAGAAGACTTGAATGCTTGAAAGATGCCTTCAATGGATGCTTGAATGTATTGAGTGCACAATAATTTTCTTGATAATACTTTCATGAAGTCTTGCTAATGTCAATTATGGATACAAAAATGAGAGGAAGAAGCCTCCTTTTATACACATTTTAGGGCCCAAATTTCACAAAGCCAACCTAGATTAAACACCCAAAGAAAACCCCCCACATTAGGCTTGGAACCATAAAAAAATTAAGCCCTGAGGACAAGGTCGATTTTGACTTAGTTTCTAGGACAAGATGAATCTGACCTTGTCCTATGAAGGCTAATTTTCAAAAATGGTTTGTAGTGCCCACCCATAGTTCATTTTTTTAGTTTTATATTGCCAAACTCTTTTAGGCCACTTTCATGTGTGCGTTGATTATTTCATCTTTATTATGTGGTTTTGGATGTATGACATTACATGGTTATTTGATATTGGATAGTCATGAGATATCATATGTTTACATTTAGATGATGTTAGTTACTTTGATGATGATTATTTATATGATTAAATATATTATTTATATTCATGATGTTACTTACCCCATACTTGCATGTGTATGACTATCATGTATGTTTTACCTTTTAGTTTGACGTGTTTGATGTGGTTGAGGGACAGAGTCATAGTTACCTACTTGCAAGATCCACACGATGTCTCGATCCCTACCATTGCTTGTTATTTATATATATATATATATATATATATATATATATATATATATATATATATATATATATATATATATATATATATATATATATATATATATATATATATGGATGTACATGCTTGTCTTTTATGTAGGTTTGTAGGTATCAGACTTTGACTTTTCTGAATTGTTAGGATAAGCGTGCCCTATCACAATGTCTCAATGGTAAGAGAGGGGAGATAACATTCAGGTTCGAATCCCAACCTAAGCCATTTTATTGTCCTTAAATAGTGGACATGTTTCTGATTTATTTCCCCTCTGAATTCATCTAGGTGACATGAATTCACGAGCCTTTCCCTTGAGCATGATTATCATTTTATTAGGTTCAATTGGTTTATTTCTGATCTTTGGTTTGTTGGTGTGATTGTTGTGAAATGGTTAATGATTTACTGAGATTAATTATGTACGGTTTAATAATTAAATCTTATTAAATATAGAAAATTAAATATGAGAGTATTTAATTAATGAAAAATAATTAAATATATTTATTAATTAAAAGACTTAATTAAAGTCTAATTGTAGAAATAAAAGATTTAATTAATTATTAAATTTAAAACTTTAATAAAGATAAAATCAATTAATTAATGATAAATTACCAATTGCATTAATGATAAATGATTTAATATGATATTTCTTTTAATTATAATTGACATGAAATTAGTTGCACAATTAATTAAATAAATATATGAATAAAGTATTTTTAAAAGTTGAGTGAATTGATATAAACGAGTAATACTAAATTTGATTTAAGTGAAAGTGCATTAAGTTATTATTTATTAAATTGATAATCATGCAAAAATATTATTGGTAATAAAAAAGTTTTGAGAGTTAAGTTGAGTTCTCGGTTTGCATGGTTGAGTTTGAGTTCCAGATTCTTTTCCTTTTTTAGGAGGATTTGGCCATTTTTATTTACATAGATTTGTAGGTTTTGGCTCTAAGGATTGAATTGGAGTATATTATGAAAGCTTTGGAATTTTTCAGGGTTTGGATTGTTCTTTGTGGTTTCTGTCAATTGGTGATTTGAGGTAGGGTTTTAAATCCTTGCAGATTAATTTTTTTTTAAAAGAAAGTTTATTTTCTTCGTGCCCATTAGATCTTATTGGTAGATCTTTTAGAATTTTCTCTTGTTTAGATTTTTGGTTATAAACTTTTGGTGAAAGAAATATGGTATTGTGAATATCTAGTATGTTAGGAATACCGTAGAAAAATGTTGTTTAGAATCTGTTAAGGTTGATAAATTTTGTTGTAGAAAACCTTAAGGTTTGAATCAAATTAGAATATTTAAATAATTATTCTTCCTAGTAGAAATCAACTATTGGATTTCTCATTGGTTAAACCTATAGAAAAATTATATATATATATATATATATATATATATATATATATATATATATATATATATATATATATATATATATATATATATATATATATATATATATATATATATATATATATATATATATATATATATATATATATATATATATATATATATATATATATATATATATATATATATATATATATATATATATATACTATATATAAAGAAAGTTTATTTTCTTCGTGCCCATTAGATCTTATTGGTAGATCTTTTAGAATTTTTCTCTTGTTTAGATTTTTGGTTATAAACTTTTTGGTGAAAGAAATATGGTATTGTGAATATCTAGTATGTTAGGAATACCGTAGAAAAATGTTGTTTAGAATCTGTTAAGGTTGATAAATTTTGTTGTAGAAAACCTTAAGGTTTGAATCAAATTAGAATATTTAAATAATTATTCTTCCTAGTAGAAATCAACTATTGGATTTCTCGTTGGTTAAACCTATAGAAAAATTATATATATATATATATATATATATATATATATATATATATATATATATACACATATATATATATATATGTATATATATATATATATACCTATATATATATATATACATATACATATATATATATACGTATATATATATACGTATAGGTATATACGTATATGTATATATATATATACGTATATACATATATATGTATATACGTATATGTATATACGTATATACATATATATATATATATACATATATATATATATATATATATGTATATATATATATATATACATATATATATATATATATACATATATATATATATATATATATATATATATGTATATATATAGATATATATACATATATACATATATATATACATATATATGTATATATATAGATATATATATATATATATAGATATATATATATATATAGATATATATATATATATACATATATATATATATATATATATATATATATATATATATCTATATATATATATAGATATATATATATATATATATATATATATATATATGTATATACATATATATATATATATATATATATATATATATATATATATAAAGTTATATTGTAAATAAGTTATTGGTATTTAATTTTTTTAAAACCATGGTAGTAATATTAGTTAATATTTTCTGTTATTAAATAATATTGGAGATAAAGTTAATTATTAATTAATAGTTAAGGAAATTTGTATTTTAAATTGAGAATTTTTATTAGGAAATTATATTGTTTTAGTAATTATTAATTTTAGAATCAATCTATTTTAAATAACATTATAAATTAATTTTATTATTAATGAAATTT
This sequence comes from Chamaecyparis obtusa, assembly GCA_027943335.1. Taxonomy (NCBI): domain Eukaryota; kingdom Viridiplantae; phylum Streptophyta; class Pinopsida; order Cupressales; family Cupressaceae; genus Chamaecyparis; species Chamaecyparis obtusa. The sequence continues at coordinate 131,527 of BSBK01012556.1, forward strand.
AATTTAAGAATGTAAGTATAGTTGTGCTAGTGATTATTTTAATAAATTAATTTATGTAATGGTGTTTTACAAATTAGTTTATTATTATTAAATTCTAATGATTGTTTTTCCTTCTATAATTGTGGGTTAAAAGGAAAAAAAATTTACGTCATCCTTTTAGGATTGTTACCAAAGGCGGGTTAAGAAATTGTTTTTTGTTTGTTTGTCTTGCATACTTGTATGACATTCGATTTTGTTATAACCCAACCTTATGGAAGTTCTTGATTATGTTATGATGTATATGTGATGAAAGTTGGTTATGTGTGTTCCTGTGACATTTTGGAACCAGATCTTGACTTTTATGATTCATGATAATTTATGAGATGTTTTTGAGACTTATGAGCTTAGGACATGTTATCTAGGTGCTAGAGAGGAAGTGACTTGATTTGGAGGTGTTGAAGCTTAAAAGTGGCTACCTAGGTATCCTTAGTAAGTTACTTAAACAAGCAATAATATAATACATTAAATAGGGTTTTAAAATGAATTAATAATATAATGGATTCATTGCCCATGGCTTGAGTACTAGTGTAGGCTAAGGATGGGAGTGTGAAAACATCATTTCCCATCTAGTAGTGATGGTGAGTTCTGGCATAATCAGTTATCCTTGTCTATATGAGAGGATTTCAAGGTCTGCGTATGATCACACTTGGGAGTCAGAGTCCAGTGAGATCATTTTGAGGGGTTGATATATGTGATGAAACTTACCTAATTTCATCTTAGGTTTCCTACATGTGTTAGTTTCCTCTGGATTAGTATGTGTACCTTTGAGATAGGAAGGTTTTAGGATCCCTTGTCTAGTACTACTTGGTGATTAGTTTTGGTATTGTTATCTGAGTGGGGTCTGATGTTATTTCCTCAACATGGTGGGAGTGGAACCATAGGTTTCCATGAGGTCGAGAGGTAGTGATTATCTTACCATTTGAGACTCCAACATCCCTGTACCAGTGCTGGATGATCCTTGTTGCAGTTGCTTCTTATTCTTTCATCCTTGGAGATTTGTTCCTATTATTTCTTTTATTTGTACTTTGTACTTAGTTGTATTTACATACCCTATGACTTGTGTAGTGGATGTGGGTTATTATTTATACCTTATGAATTAGATGTATTTGTTTATTCTTTTATGAGATGATGTACTTTAGTTTCATTATGTGGGAGATTTATATGATTATTGTACTTAATAAATTAAATTATATTTATATAATTCTACATCAAGGAACCCTTGAGATTTGTAATCTGTAATTTAGATTGTGTTTATGAGTATGTATTGAATTTAAATTATTGCTTTCACTTTGTCATTCATTATTGTTTGTAAACTCTTAAGAAATTTTTTATTATGTAAACTTAGTAACATTTTTTAGGTTAATCTCTCTTGGGTTCCCTGGCAGGGAATTACACTTGGTATCAGAGCCCACGTTTCTACACTGGAAACTCTAGGAATTTTGTAGGCCCATTAGATGTCTAGTAGTTAAAACTTGAAACAAAAACTTAGACATATAACACTCTTATATTTCAAACTATCGCTTTACGATTACTTCACATTTTATTATTTTTGACTTATTTAAGATATCATTCTTCTTATTTGAATGTTGTAGGAAATATGATCACTGAGACTAGATCTATTGCTAGAGGCCATAGTTGAGGACGTGGAAGGAGTAGGCTTCATATCTCTCCTGTGAACCATAGAGTTGAGAAGAGAAGGGTAGAGAATAGTGGTGAGTATTACACTATTTTAGGAGAGCTTAATGCTATGCAAATACTCTGGACTATTCTAGAACATATACTAGTGCATGACAAGGCTGATCAGGAAGTATCACACCATTCTAATAATCAAGAGAGGCAAAGATCCAGGAGTCCCAGAAGAAGGGAAACTACCCTTAGTTAGGGTCCACAAGGGCCAATCAGATGAGAGACCTTATGAGATCACAAAATCCTCCTTTTAATGGTCTTGGTACTGGTTTTGAGGCAAATACATGGCTCATTGCATTGGATCGATGTTTTTCTATGTATCAATTCAATACTAATGTTAGGGCAAGGTATGTCATTATGCACCTCAAAGGTTTTGCAACTTCTTGGTGGAAGATTAAGGAGTAGAAAATTGAGATAACCATGGAGAATGTCCCTTGGGAGATATTTATGGAGAACTTTTGGGAATGCTTCTTATCTAATTAGTGGTAGCATCAGTGCACATACGAGTTCCATAATCTGCGATAATTATCTATGACTTTCCTGGACTAGGAGCATCATTTCTTCGAGCTCAAGCCTTATGCATGCTTTAGTGATAAGTCACAAATGATAGTGAAATATTTCATTAGATGGCTTAATGGTCACATTATTGTGGGAGTTGTTACTCCTAAGTGCATAAAATATTTGTCATTAGTATTCATGTACACAGTCGGTCAACAAAGTGAGATAGTTTAGTCAGTCATAACTACACAGTAGTCACCAAGCACATAGAGGTTACTGAGTACAAAAATCACTGAGTACACATGATTATCGAGTGTCAATAATATACCAATACTGAGACTCAACATTTACCGAGTAATCTAGAGTTCACATAAAAGTTTAGAATGACATAGCTCAAGGTGAACAACTTTTTTTCTAGTTAGAAAATGGTTTACCAAGATCAAAGTGAATATTTACTATAGATGTAATCATTTAATGACTTATGATTCCTATGTAAAGATGATCTAGGTTAATCATTTGAACCTTTGATCTTAGGTTTTATAAGATAGTGCCAAACCCTAATTATGTCAAATAATTTTGATATAAGTATTATAAAGATGTCATTTTGACATGTATCATTACATTAAGTAGCCGCCATTGGGAGACATCTGAAGATCACATAGGGTTTAGATTGGAAGGATCTTGACAGAATATTCAGTTTATCAAAAATAGTTTAAGGCTACCGAGCAGTATAGAGAGACATATCCATCACAACAAGGTGATATCATTATTGTACTTAATAGATCTGATATCAGCAATGTAAGTTGTTTCTCATATAGATCAAACTTCACTGTTACTCTCTAAAAATTGTAGAAGACTTAAAATCTCCTAACAGAGTAGAATTAATAGTCTTTTGTAAAATCTCTTAACCGAGTGCACACTTGATGAGTTGCTAAAATCCTCTAACTAGGTAGATCTAGCTAATCTTATTATTACTCCTAACATGGTAAAATCCTCTAACTAGGTAGATCTAGCTAATCTTATTATTACTCCTAACATGGTAAGATTACTAGAAGTGATCAATCTTTGTAAGCCTTATCCGACAACTTTATCTCTGTAGAAGTGAAGCTTTGTGGGTTCCATCCCCACCACATTTTTTACCTTCTAACAAGGGTTTCTGTGATACCAAAATACATGTGTTATGTGTATGAAGTTTCATGTATGCTTTAATTGTTTAGATTACATGCATTTACATTTCAGTTATGTTATTGAGTGTATGGTGAATGCAAAGGTTACTATCAGTTATTAAATTACATGTTTACAAGGATTCAATTTGAAAGTTTTTAACGATACTGATTCACCCCTCCCCTCCTAGTACACACCTTTCCATAAGCCCAACAATTGGTATTAGAGCTAGCTCTCTTGTTGAGGAATTTTAAACACTGAAGAGAAAAACATCTTAAGGATGGAAAGGTATAAGCTTGACAAGACTATTGAAAATCAGAAATTGGCAATGCAGTTTCTCATAGAACAATTCAAGGAAGCCAAATAAAAACTGAGAGAGTTATTGGTTAAAAGGAAGGAAATAGAAATTCAGCTCAATGAGACTAATTACCAAGAAGAAGAGATAGAGGATCTATTTGAAGGATCTCGATCTGGATCTAGAAGTATATTTGATGCATATGAAGGAACCATATCAGATCTATCTGAGAAGAATCAACACATTACTGAACAAGTGAAAGCACTACAAATTGGGCAAGAAACTCAAATGGTAAGACTGATTGATGTCATGAACAATGCATGCTAGGTTGAACAAGAAAGGAATTTGGCTATTAAAGATAGAAGACAAATGAATGAAAATATGGAAGAAAAGGAATCTAAAATACTAAGGATTAATGAGCATCATTTTGAAATTTTCAATCAGATGGTTGTCATGAGTCAGGAAGTCAACGGAGTGACCAGTGAACTTACTAGAAAATTGGAAGACATTCGTGAATTAAGGGAAGAGAATACAAGAATGAAAAATAAAGTAAAGATTCAATACCAACATAATGAGATGATTAAGAAAGCTAAAGAAAGTACTAAAAGGATGGATGAATTTCTAAACAGTCAAAGAAGACTTGACAACAATACTAGTTTAGGCTATACCAAGTAGGGAGAGTCATCAAGACAAGCTGAACAAAAGAGTGCCTATGTAAATCCAAGGCCAAGGAAGCTCTCATGCTATCATTGTGGAAAAATAGGCCACACATCAAATACTTGCAGAAGTAAAGCAAAAGGTATTCCTAAATCCACCCCTAGATTTAATGGTTACAGTTACAATTGCAACAAGTATGGACACCAAGCACATGAGTGTAGATCAAAGTTGAACAAGTCACCTAAGATGCACTACATGGAAAAGAGCTATTGCACTTGTAACTACATGGACACATATCACATGAATGCAAAACAAAGATGAAACAAGTCTGGCAACCAAAAGGACAAAACAAGACATATCAACAAAGAAGACAAGGTAATGCATATACTTGGGATTACAACATGTGGAAGATATGGACATATAGTATAAAAATGCATGAGAATGCATTGGAGAGGAAAATCTCAAAATTGGACAAATTCTAGAATGACATGTCTGCACTGTCATAAGGTCAGTCATTTAAGAAGAGACTACAAAGACCGAGAACCAGGACCAAGTATTAATGCAAGTTAGAACACCATTGAAGAAATCACCATGATAAGAAATCAAATGTGGAGAAGAGCAACACATGACAATGTTGGGACAATCACAATAGTCACTGACACCCCATCCTTTGGATTAGGTGATCTCACCACCTCCACCTAAGAAAAATCAAGTAAGTATGGAACTGAATTTCAATCGGTAATATCTTACAACAGCTCCTTATATCTATTGTATAAATACCAAATCGACATGAATTACGATGAACTAGGTTATTATATGTTGTGATTAGGATTAAATTGGGAAAATATTGAAATCTAATTTTTTCAAAATTTACTATGTTTTAGTAAACTACATTTTGAGGGCTTTCGGTGCATTTGTGGGTATTTTTGGGCTTGGATGCTGCCTGGAAGTATCAACAAAATGCTGTTACTTCTGAAATTTGATTCTAGATTTATTGAATACCTTTCCAATGCATTAAACAGTTCACAATTCAAAGCTAGGACTAGAAAGTTATGCCTTCTCCAAGTGGACCTATTTTTTATATATAGTCTTTGGATAATTTTTGATAGTTCAAATAGCTTATTTGTAATAAATATTATGATGGGTCTTCATTTCATTTCCAAGGGATTTTGATGACCCTTGGGATCCATCAGATTTGTGTAAACTCCAATATTTGAATAGAATGGATCAATTTTTTTGGTTTGCAATCTTGTTGTTAATCTTCTCAATTTTCGTGTTGAATCTTACAATACTACAGGTATCACACTAGGTATTGTAATCTGGTTTCATAAATCAGATCATGTTATTAACTTGAAATGAGTTTAGTCAGTTAAGTTGGACCGAGTGAGAAAATTCCAATCAGTGAAAGTGTTAGAGATAACCAAGTTGCACAGCCAACCGAGTATTGATAGTGTTCACCGAGCTGAGGTATCTTTGAGTTAACCGAGTGATTTTATTGTTGACCGAGTAGCATCTGGAAAAGTATTTAATATGCCAAACAATGTTTTAGTTATAAATACATGGGAAATAACTCATTTATTCACAAAGTGATCAAGAGAGAACCAAAGCGATTTGAGCAAAGAAAATCCAAGCCATTCACATCAATTTGAGCACATTACGAGCAGTTTGAGAAAGATTCAAGTAAGTTCTTAGTGAACTGAGTTATTTTATTGAAGTTTATGAGAAGCCCTAAATTTGCTAAAGCAATGGCATCTTCATCAAAGTCTGCAAAATTGAAGACCAATAGTGACAACAAGGTCACATTGATCAAGTCAGTGACCTACGAAGAACCTAAATACAAATTGCACCCCTAGATTATTGCACAACCCGATGACAAAGGAGTATTTTTTGTGATTCTATCTAGGGTTTTACTAGTTAAGGATATAAAATCATATATTCACTATAAGATTGTAGAGATAGGAGACTTTGAGCTCCAATCCACCTACCAATAACTTTGCATTGATGGAAAACTGAAGGAAGATCACAAACATCTAGAGGTAAAAGGGTTAACCAATGCCCTATATTTTATGAAAGAGTTTAAGATAGGATGGTTGCGAATCGTGTTAAGCCATGTACATGAAGGAAAGATGTGGTTGGATGAACCAATAAGGGTCACAAAGGATGTTATACATGTGGTTACCGGGCATCCCATGAATGAAAAAGCAAAAGCTCTACAACATCTGCCAAAAACCAAGATTGAGAAGTTAACTAGAGTAGAATGGGATGGTAGAGGCATGCAAATAAATAAAATCAGTGATCCCGAGATGAGATTCAGTGCATATGTTCATTGCCTACAAAATATTTTAGTCAAGTATACCGAATAGCATTTCATGAGGAGAAGTTGACATTGCACATAAAGTTGTGAAGAGGGTTTGCAACTTGACCTAGCTGAGTTGATGATAAGACAGTTGGAAGAGAATATGCGAATACATCATAGTTGCTAGATCAAACACATGAGAATTTGGTTCATTATTGGTATGTACATTTTTCTATTTGTAAAACTATTTTCCATCACTTGATAATGTAAAATGAGATGTCAAACGACTAGTTATTGTACAAATAAGTGAATTTATTAAGAACCTAGACAAGAATTTTGAACCGGTCATGGAATATTATTTTGGAAAATTCAAGGAGAGAATGGAGAAAATAACAAGGATACCAACACAATTGGTTGAGAAATACAAGGATGACATTTTTTTATTTTTTATTTTTCTGGTGGACATCGACACCACCCTAATTAAAGAATTTGAACCAAGAACAACTTGGTTATCCCCCACGGAATATGAAATTGACATAGACCGTACTTCAAAAGAAATTAAGGCTTTACTTGCAGAGCTCAAGGATAAAGATGCTACATGATTTGGAACCTATGTTGAGGCCAAGTCTAGAATAAAGATAGGACTTGTGGTAGAAAAGATGGGAAGGAAAGAGGAGAAGATGGTGAAATCCTTAAAGAAATAATTTGGTGTAACTGATGAAGATATTGAGAAATTGGTTGATGAGGAAACTAAGGAACACACACCATTTGATGAAGATATAGATGAAGAGGCCACCAAGTCTGATGAACACAAATAGGAAGAGCCACCAAAGGCTACAAAAGGTAAAGACAAACATGTTGATGCTTCAACCTAAACAAGGAAAAGGTTAGAAATTGGTAGTTCACCACCTTTGAAGAAAGGTGTAGCAAAGATAACAAGGCCAACACTGACACATACCTATCAGAAGAGATCGAGAACAAAGGCCACCACCGAGCTCCCTAAACCAAAGAGGAGAAGGAAACTGATAAGAAGCAAAGATGACATAGACTCTGAAGAAGAAGATAATGAATAATTCTGAGTTGCCATAAATAAAAGTCCACAAACTATTGATGAAATTGTAGAAGGATAAATAAAACTGGAAGGCTTGCTACCCCTACAATGAACAGATATTCAAACCTGATCACTGAGGATCAGGACAAGCTGGAGGAAGCTATAATAGGTATGATGATTAACTTCAAACGAGTTCTAGTTGAGTTTGCAAGTAGCATACCTAAGGAGTTGTATGACAAAGTATCTACTAGATGGACGTATGCACTTCAAACTGAGAAGAGAATGAGAGAAAGGTCTCTTATTTTGGTAAAATCAGACTTCTCTATCCCCGAGATAGATGCAGCCATGAAACAATATGCAGGTAAATTTTTTATGAAGGCTAGAGAATTTAAATTTTTACAAGGCAAAATCCAAGATGTTGATGAAGAAAGCAATAGGATATGGACTAAAACCCTCAGACCATCAACACAAACTAAGGCAACTACATCTACAGTTGATAATGAGCAATCTCAACCAAGCTTACAAGCTGGTGTACCAATAAATGTTGAGGATGATCCTATTCACATCTTAGATATTGAGCAGCCTGAGGAGGAAACTTATGTAGAAGACTTTATAACAGCTACTGAGAATGTTATTGAAGGAATTCTAGATATGTTGACTACATTAGTGGATGGAGAAATAATAATTGATTATATAATAGGAGGTGACCTTGACGATGAGGCTAAAGAAGATGAAGTGATAAATGATGCTACCGAGAACCTTGGAGAAGAAGCAAATGAGGTAGAGCGAGCAATGGTACCAAGAAATCTTCACATACTGGTACAAAGCTATTGACATAGCTATTGAATAACAACATGAGGAATCTCCACCCGAGAAAGAGAAAGATACAACTAAAGACAAGGGTGAGGAGACTAGTAAGGATAATGAGCACAGTGGAGAGGCTAAACAAGGTGAAGTACCCACCAAGACCACTAATGCAATAGATAATGTTTAAGGAGCACAAGAAAAGACAACGGTAGACACTTCTACCACAGACACCAGGTCACAAGCCCCTGCACCACAAATTACAAAATCAACAACTAGGAAGAATAAGGAAGAAGAAAAATCCATCAAGCCACCTAAGACAAATCTAGAGGACAAGGCTCAAGTTTTTATTGCACAATCTCTATCATCCAGTGTGCAAGATAAAAAGAATAGGAAATGAGGAAGTAAGGGTTTGATCACTCTTGATGAGATAATAGAAATACCAACATGTGACCTGAGGAAACTTGACCTTGAAGCTCTCAGGAAATATGGAGAGTTATGCACTTGAAAAGCATCTCAAGATAAGTTGAGGTAAGAACATAAGAACACCAAGGTGATAGAGGATGTCAAGGAAATCCTAATGCAAGTTTCCACAGATGTCAATGTAGATGAATCAACCTTTATTATTGACCAACTTGCACTACTCACTGAGACCATCACTGGACCAACTACTGATGCAGAGCAAATGATTGAAGAGAGAGAAGGACAAAAGATTTAGTACAAACTGACTGAGAAAATTAGCCAAGCATTGGCAGTAAATAAAGTCAAACTTTCAGAGGTAATAACTGATCTTGATAGTATCATTCAAAGAGTTATTACAATTTTGCATAAATTATGCACTATAGACACATTCACTACCGAAGTTAGTGAAAAGATAAAGCAATTAGATGAATATCTCAAGGATAGTGCCACTAGTCTTACAACTGAGGCTAATGCATTTTATGAGCTTTATACAAAGGTTACAGATATTCAGTAGTTGAGACAATAGTTAACAAAGGAAGAGGACAAGATAAGAGAATAGGTAACTGAGCTTCAGGTTGAGTTACTACCCCACCTAAAGGTGATGCAAAAGCATGTGAATAAGGAAAAGGAACTAGTTTCCACCCCTAAGATTTTAGTTATTGAGAGGGTAAAAACACAAAGTTGTGTCACATTTCAGGCTAACTTATTAGCACAACTAAATTTGAGTATTTCTAACTAAAATTATTTTTTGTCAAACATATGGTCTAGCTAGATTCATTCTAGCTAAGTTAGATAAGTGCTTCAACTTTTCCAATTGGAAATATCTATTAAATACATGTTTTATACCAATTACTAAATAAATAAAATTATTTCAGAAAAGTGATGTTTCAATAACTCCTACCCTTTTTAATGATATATTTTTACAAATATAAAAATACCCTTTTTAGAGCACAGAGTCAAGATTATCATTATATAATTTTTATGGTATTTTAATTAGATCTAATATATTACAATTTTAAAATACTACAAGTAGGCATTTTAACATTCGAGAACAAGCTGCTTCAAAAATAGAAAAAAATAGTAAAGTTGATAAAAAAATTTGAAATTTTATATTTAACACTAGAGGAGAGAGTTCTCTTCATGAATGTGTAATTTTTTTTCTGAATGGTGTAGATTTGATAGGGGAAATTTGGTGGGAGATGAAAACTGTCGATTTCAGGTATGTTCGACTTTGAGTAGTTATAACAGAGAAAATATACATTGAAAACTATTTTTTCTTCTTTTCTGCACTAGCTACACATTTCATCTATAACATATTTTTAAATCAAAGGAAAAAAATATTATTTGCATATACTTTTATAGTGGGAACGAGACCCTCATTTTTCAGCATTTTTCAACAAGTAAATAATGGACTTCAAAAATTAAAAAACTATGTGAATTCTTGTTTAAAAAAATTTAAAAAAATTATAGGCATAAACTTCATCCAGTTTTTCACATTTCATTAGTTTACATCATCTACAAATTCTAAACATAAATACCATTTTTATTTCGTTAAAGTTAAAAAGTTTGTGTGTTGTTGACCTTTTCCTTTATAAAAGTGTGACACAACTTTGTACTTTTACTTGAGAATATTTTTGATATGCATTCCCAAGTCAGTTTAGAGAAAATTTCTTTAGAAAATCTCAAAAAGGAATGGGAAAACCTCTTGGATACTCTCAAGAAAACCCATCAGAACATATTTGACAAACTATAAGTACATTCTTTGTCATTATTTTAAAAAAATGGGAAAAATATATGTATATACATCAAGAGCATGTACAAAGGGGAATTCACACAATTATACATTTTTGGTTTATAAATTTTTCAAGTTCAAACTTTTATAATCAGCATACACATATGTTTTTGATACTAATGCCAAAGGGGGAGAATCTTACTCCTAAGTGTATTAAAGAGTTGTCATTAGTATTCATGTATACAGTCGGTAAACAGAGCAAGATAGTTCACTCATTCATAACTATGCAGTAGTCACTAAGCACACAGAGGTTACTGAGTACTGTATGCACCCTAAAATGGTCGCCTAGACTTTGGGCCCCATTGATTTGATTTATCAATCCTGAATCAGTTTTATCAATAATCAATATTTTCAACATTATCAATTTCTCGATCAAATCTTAGTTTCGATCATATATTGGATTTTTATCTTTGGGCTAACCATTTATCCTAAGTCTTTATTTGATTAAAAGGAATATTTCCTCCCCTCTTAATTAAATAAAAAGCCCACCTTTTCCTCTTATCCTAAGTTGCACAAATAAAGCATTATTCTTGTTTTATAAAAAGGGAAAAAGCACTTTTTGTCTCACATGAGGTTCAAAAGTCAACACTTCACTCTCATTGGAGGATACTTGTGCACATGGATTGCTCCTCTTTCAACCTCCACCGCTGATTAAGATCTTTTGCCTCTTAATCTCCATGGTCCATTTCTCCTCATTTCTTATAAAAGGAGAGCTCTCTCCTTCATTTGCATCCATATATCCATATTTTATGCTAATGTTATGCTGCAGGTTTTGGAGCTCTCTTTGAAGACACTCAAGCTTTGAAGCCTTGACATTCTTAGTTGCATTTCATAATAGTTTTGCTTTCATAGTTGCATTCATGGCATCTTAGTATAGATTTCCTTTTATGCAATAGAATAAGCTCACATAGTCTAAATAGGAAGGATTTGTAATCCATTGCTATTTCCTTTCATAGATTAGATTTCTTTTCAAGCATTGCATTGTTATCATTTAGCTTAGCTTGCACATTCATACTAGTTGCATTTGCATTTCATTTCCATTTAGATTCTTGGAGATATTGGCACTCTTGCCCTTGTCTTCACTTGAATCTCTCATTGTATGGTTGACTAGCAAGGTCACTTTCTTGTAGCTCTAGCTGAGAGCAAAACTCATAGTCCCTTGCAACTCCATGCATAGAGAGCTATGAGCCGCTTTGTGAGGCCTCACTCTTGAGTAACCTTGCATGTAATGGCTCATAGAAGTGCATATTTTAGTGTGTACATTTCTGGCGCCCACCGTGGGGCCGAGTAGATTAGCTTTGTCCCTTTTAATTCTGTATTTTTCATCATTTTCGGATTAATTTTCGGAAAAATCTGCGTCTCTGTTTTTTTTCTCAGATTATCGCGCGATACTTCTCAGAAATATCGCGCGATATATCTCTGTATAGCAGTGCGATACTTCGCGCTTGCTAGAAATATCGCCTTCTTTGAAGAGAAATATCGCGCGATAGTTCGCCCCTGACAGACTATCGCTCGGCCTGCCTGGAGTATATCGCCCACCAGTACTGAGGTATATCGCCTGGCATAAGGCGAAATATCACGTGGACTGAGAAGTATCGCCTGGTGTCGGGCGAAGTATCGCGCGATACTGTGTCTGTACCTGGCAGTGACCTATTTTTGAGTTATTTTATCTATCTTGCAAGTTTCGGGTTCTTAGCTATCTTTTTGAAATTTTCTGAAATTTCCAGCGTTTTCAAATCCGTGCCACTCTGGAAAATGGGTGCCCATTTTTTTTGAAATTTTGCAAATGGTATCAAAAGTTTAAGTGTGATATATTGTTGGAAAGGTCTTTTCGAGTCTAATCCAACCATGATGGTTTCATTTTCAGATTTTATCATTTGATTAGATATTTTTGCAGATTATCTAATTTTTCATGTACTAATCATTGGTAGATTTTGGATTTTGATTCTCCTAACTCTTGTTGGTCTAACAAGTTGTGGTTGTAGGTGCTCTCATTACTTGAAATTTGTCAAAAGAATGCATGTCAAAAAGGGCTACTAATGGTTTTTGTAGGGCTACCCAAGCATAAAAACAAAAAAAAAAAATTTCATTTTTTGCTTGTTGTTATTTTCCTTTCATTTGTGGCATTTACTAATTGTATTAGGAATCTTAATACCTTGTGAAAGGGATCTTGAGGTGGTAGGAGAAGTATGCTCTTCACCTTTAGGTGAATCAGAAAATCTTGACCCATCTTAAGGTTTTGGAAGCAAGGGGGTAATTGATCTCTTTGCTTGGTGTGTTTGGGAGAGATTCTTGAGATAGGGGAGTATGCTCTTCACCCTTGTGGTGAATCAAAAACCTTGAACCTCAAGATTTGATCCATTTTTGTTTAGTTTAGGAATCCTTTAGCGGGCCTGCTCTTGAGCAATCAAGAGGAACGACTCAAGTGGGGACAACCTTGTCATCATTCTCCTTGGTGGCAAGTGATTCCAACTCACTATAATCTCAAGGCTATCAAGGACACTAAAAACCTTGATAGACATAACACTTGTCTTCGCTTGATGTGAGTAGCTCATGGGATTGCGACCATGGGGAAAGCATTGAGCAAGAATGCTTAAGGTACTCTTGAGGCCGTGAGGTCCTAGTCCTTTATGAGGAGCAAGAGGGGTGTTGTGAACGGAAACCCTTATTAAGAACCATAGATTAGAAACCACCTTTTTCAGCCGCTTATCTTCTTAGTGCAAGGATTGATCCAAGTGGAATAACCCGGATCACCCCAAGATACTCACCATATGTGTCCCTTTGGTTGTGTTGTTTGACACTTCCATGACAAAGCCAATATCTCTTGTGGGCAACCACTTGGTGTGAGGCAAGGGGGCATCAAGTTGTGGGCTAAGTTGATGAGTAATGAGCCTTTTCTTGTAGGTAGATATTGCTTGAAGTGTCTTCGATTGTGTGATACTAGTGTAAACGTTCTCAACATACAAACAATCGGTAGCATTCATAGGGTGCTTTTTCAATTTTGATATCACAAGTGTTTGTCTTGGCAAGGTTGCTTTTGCCCTTGTTGCAAGTGTTTGAAGACATGTTTGATCCCCTACTGTTTGCAAACTTGTCCTAATGCTATTAAAATTGTGATTGAAATCAGACATTTTCACCCTCATATTTGAAAACTTGAAATCGGACCTTAAAAACTTAAAATTTTGCACAAATTGGTCAAAATCAACATCAGTATCACATTTGTCCATTCTTAGTGAGAAAGCCTATCTCTAGAATTGTTAGTCACATTCTTGGAGAATTTTAGTACTTTTATTGTCCAAATCATTTTCATTTATCTCAATTTCAATTATATTTTGGCCTAGCCCAACCTCCTGGTTCAAAAGTGCAAGGGTAGTCACCCTTTGATTTGAAGCACCTCTTTGACAGTGTTGGTAAAGCCCCTGCTTCTATCTTTTCATTTCTCTTTGGACAATAGAGAACTTCGATTATCCTAGTTTGGTGTTGACATTTTGTGAGGTCATCTTATCACCAAGGGTCTTTAATTCTCAGTCTTCCTTGGTCAGTCTAGATCTTAGATCCTAGGTGTTGTCATGTTGCTCAACATCTCAATGAACGTTATGGTATCAATTGCACCAGATGGCTCTTAGTCTTCTTCTCTCTTCTCCATTTCCCATGTTCTTCTAAAGTCTTCTACTCCCATGGGAAATTCTTCTTCTTCTTCTTCTCCTTGATTCTTTTCCTCTTATTATCTAGTCTACTTTCTTCTATTCATCTATTCATTTCTTCCATGCTTGATTCCTCCTCTTCTATAACCATGAATCTTGACTATCTTGTTAAGGAACCTCTCTTAAGAATAGACGATCTTGAGCTCATTGACATATTCGAAAAGTGTTGTTCCTCCAAAATTCTCATGAGTGATGAATTTATAGCAAAAATAAAAGAAAAGATGATTAAATCAGATGCCTTTGCTAGAATCATAAACATGATCATATCACGATCTTCTTCTTCCAAACATTCTTCATCATCTAAATCTTCTCATTCCTCTTCACCTTCCAAGTCTTATCATGACTCTTCCAGACATCATTATCATTCTTCATCTTCTAAATCTTATCATGATTCATCTAAACACTATTCACATTCTTCATCTTCTAAATCTTATCATGACTCTTCTAAACATCATTCAAATTCCTCATTATCCAAGTATTCTTCTTCCACTAGGTCTTCACCTTCCCCTTCTTCACAATCTCATTCTTCTTCTACTTCTCCTAAGAGTCTTACTTCTCTTCAGAAGACATACCATAAAGAGCAATGTGATAGTCTTTGTGATGTCTCTTCCACAAAGAGTGACACACCTACCTTTGATGACTATGATGACTATGATGATGGACAATTTAGCCATACCTATGATGCTTCTATTCCTAAGAGTCCTCCTCGTCGTGTGCTTAGGCTTACTAAAGGGTCATCTTATTGGGTAGATTGTGATGGGGATCCATATGATTCTGATTTTGAGAGGAATTATGATATTTGTTGTGAACAATATGATACATCTACTTCTATTGAGGAAGAGAAAGCTTTCCGTGCTGATTATAAACGAAGATACTATGAGCATGTCTTGTCTAAAAACTCTCATGCTGAAAATAAAGATTACACTCTCCAGCAAGATCATGTTAATGCTGAACCTTTGTCTTGTGATGGTCCCCTTCCATCCGCCACTTCCTCCAACGTCCACATGTCTCCTAAAGCTGCTATGTCTTCCAAATCTTTCACAAATTCTCCATCCAACAAAGATCCTAATGCTTTCCATGCGGTTCCCTATAGTTATCCTCAAGGGCCACGTCTTAAAGATACTCAAGATAACCTTCACTTGGCTGCAAATACTTTCAATAATGTCAAACCTAAAGAGCCTAAGCCTTCATCCGCTATAATGCCTATTTCAGCTAGTCCTTCACCACCTCTTCCAAAGTCTTCCATACAATCCCAACATGCTTCCTTGTCCTTAGAAGTGGCTCCATGTCAAGAGGACTCTAAAAATGATAAAGAAAAGAATATAAAGAAAGATCAAGATCAAGAACCCTCCATGTCATCCAATTCTTTTCATGATGTCTCTTATCCGTTTCATGGTTCTTTTGATCCTTTACACCCTTCCCCATTCATTCCACCATGTCTTAATTCTTCCTCTAAGCAAGATCAAGCTACTACTTACATCATTGAGCTTATTGATAATCAAAATAACCTTACTGCACTTGCACTTTCCAAAGATGATACTTCCGTTAAGGTTATTAAAAATGGTGTTGTTACTTCTGATGGTAAGCCTATTGAAAATCAAGAAAAAAATGATGCGCTTATGCTATCCAAAGCAACTTGTCAAGATCAAAGTATTTCATCTTCTTGTTCTACCACCCCATATTCATTTCCGCTTTCTACTCTTCCTAAGTCTTTGCAAGCTACAAACGATCCTATCAACAAAGTTTCTCCTATTCAAGATGTGCAGGATCCTATTGAAAATTCTAATGCTCACTCTAAAGATGTTGATATCCTTGGTTGTCATATAGATGCTAATGAACTTATTGATTATCCTTTTGCATCTTCCACTTCCATCCTTGGATCTCCTCCACCAATACTAAGGGCTTCACGTCTTCCTTCCATTTTGGGTCCTTATGTCCCTTCACTTTCCCCTCCTAATTCTTCTAATTCGTCATCCATTTTGGGTCCTTACATCCCTCCATCTCCTATCTTTCCTCAAGATCAACATAGATACATACCCTTGAATCCTTTTCATCCACCCACCCATCTAAACCGGTCATATCCTCCTTCTTCTTCCACAAGTCCCAAGTCTTTTGGAAGTAACTTGAATGCTCAATACAAGAAAAAGAAGCAATATAAGAATCCATCAAAAAAAGAAGATCACCATGTGCCCTCTAGTCGACATGGGGGCATAAAGTCGAAAGAGATATCTAAGAAGAAAACTACAAGACAAGTATGGGTTCCAAAATCCATCATTGAAGATATTCTCTCTAAATTATCAAAAGGAAATGAAAAGCCTAAAGCTATATGGATTCCAAAATCTCTCTTGAAAGAGTCTCATATTGAACAAAAAGTGAAGTTGACATTCAAGCTTCCAAAGGCTTCCACTTCATCTTTTTCCAAAAACATTCTTCCATTCCATGCGCTTGAACCACAACCTCTGCTAAACATTTTCCATATTCCTTCTCGTATTCCTCAATTCACATTTGAGAATTATAACAAGCACACCAATCCTCTCTTCGAGGAGTCAGATAGCAATAATGAACCAGAATATGGTTCACATTTGGACTAGAATATGGTTTACGTTTCCTCCATTTTTTCCCGTCACCCTTCAAGGTGTGTATTGATGTTGATCTTACCTTTCTTTCCATCTACCTTTTCACATTCCTTCCATTCATTATCCTTCTACCTTCTCTTTTTTTCCTCATTTGCCTATTCCTCATGCGTTTTCCTTTCCCTATCAGCATCTTTGAGCATTTCATTTCGGATCCTTGGTATATCAATGATTTATCCTTTCGAGGAGCATTATCTAAAAAGCTTGCCTTCTTCTAAAAAATAGAAAAAATATTCAAAAAAATGGAAAAATTTAAAAAATAGCAAAAAAATTAAAAAATAAAAAAAAATTGAAAATGTGCCATGGTGAAAACCTAGAAACAGGCACCTTGGTAGCAAAAGTAAAGAGAAATAAATTCGTCCTATGGTGAAAACCACTCCCTTGTGGCACCTTGGATAAGTACCGTGATGAAAACCTGGCAATCAGGCATCATGCGTAGTTCTTCTACATATTTCATCCATTCCATCTTCTCTCTTTGATCTTGACAATGTTGACCTATACATGAACATTTGGCTATTTTGTGAGCTATCTTACAATGATCTTGCTTTCACTCCTTTCATGTTTCGCCTTCATATTTTCCTTCATTCATTCTAGCCTTTTTCTATCCTTTTCCCCCTTGGTCTTGATCTAATAAAAAGAGTAAAATACGATGTTATGAAGTCTCTTGACATGTCTACTCCTTTGGACTGCATTCCTTCCTTCTTTTTCATTACACTTTTGAGGCTTATCCTATGCTATCCTTTCATTGCTTATCCAAATGTGCTTTACATGACCAAATTTTTTTCCCTAGCTTGGGTACTCTTGAGGAGTTTGTCTTTGAGGATTTCTTCCCTTCACTCTCCTTCATTCTCATGTCTTCTATCTTTTCCACCAGCTTGCTTATCCATCTTGTCCTTCACCTTACTAGACATTGGGACTGCACGATGTGATCTTGCTTAAAGAGTTTGATGCCCATTCTGTCTGGGGGCATCCTTTGTACATACTTATTGATCCTGAAAAAATACCAAAAAAAAAAAATTTCATATATGATGCTGAAAAAATCCTAAAAAGCATAAAATGTCCTGAAAAAATACAAAAAAAAATCAAAATATTTAAAAAAATAAAAAAATAAAAAAAGTGCCTTGGTGAAAACCTAGCAATAGGCGCCTTGGTAGCAAAAATTATAAAAAAAAAATTGAAAAAATCAAAAAATGAAAAAAGATTCCAAGTGGTGAAAACCTGGAAATAGGTGCTACTTGAGGCCTTTGCACCCCTATTTCTTAGCATGCATCCTCGACACTAAGCCTTTCCCTCATGCCTTGACCTTATTTGGCTTAGACTGGAATTGGTCTTTGTCTTTGTCTAGGGGGCATAACTGTTAGCATGGGTCTTTTAGGTGCGTTTGTCTCTTGGGGCATTTCACAACAGGTGTTTTTTAACACCACCCCAAATAGTGTTTTTCAACACTACCCTTGCGTCGAGTGTTTCTTAACACTTATCAGATGTCTTACCCAATAGTCCAAAGTATGATGCGATATTTCTCATTAGCAGATATGATACTCAGAGTTTGAATCTATGACCAACACACACGCACTTAAACAATCAACTCGATAACGACATGATGACTTTATTTTTCTTTGTGTGCTGTCTATGAGGATTTCTTTGATGAGTGGTCTCTCCCTGAGAAGTTTTCGATGATGCATAGCTAGAAGACTGAGGGAATGAGAACATGTTTTCTTTCTTTATCTGCTTGTGGGTATATTTTGTTGATCCTAACTGTCATGAGCATTTATGCTAGTCTTACTTGACACTATGGATTGATGAGGTATTATCCTTGACTGTTTTGCGAGTGCATGCTTTTAGCTATCCTGAATTTCATGTGTTTTGATACAAGCATAATCTCGCCATATCAAATTTGGGTGATCTCACTGTATTAGTCATCTTGACCTATATGTCTTTGATGCCTAGGTGAGATTTCCACATTTCTATCTGATAAAGATCATATTCATATTCACATAGTTATACTAGTGTGCATTGTATGATCTTACGACGCTACCAATAACGCTCGATGATGATAATTAGATGTCTATAAGCGTTGTGACCTTGCAAGTCAACCACTTTCATAGTAGTTTGCATTTTTAGGTTCATGTTAGATTAGTTTTTGCATCTTGCATATGGAGAGAGCTCTCCTTTTTATCATCTACGGACTAGTTGGTCAACTGTGCTCATTTTTTTATTCTTCTTGATCATATCTTTCATTTCTAGTCTTTCATATCACATCATTTTCTATCCATTTTCGGACTCGAAATCGAAATCTGAGTCGCGTTTCCAAATTTTTTTCATTCTTCTACGCAGTTGACTGACCTTTTGAGGTATAATTTGATTTTCGGTGGAATTTCTTCCTTCCATGTCTCTCAAATTTTCTAGTCTTTCATCCACTCTATTTCTAGTCTTCTATTTCTATTCTTCTACTTCCTCACTGGGGCATGTTCTATTGCCTAATGGTTAACCTATTTGACCCTTACATTCGATTGTGATTTTATTATGATTTGATCAACCTTATCAATTTTCTGTCTCTCCTCTACTTGATTTCGATTTCGATTCCGAGGGGGCAGTATTTATGGGATTCTCATCCCTAATTCTCTTGATTTTCCTGATTCAGACATCTTTTGTGAGCTTTTGCTCAAAATTTGAGATTCTTATCTCCCATTTTTAGACATTGATTATTGCCTAGCAGCGACGGTGATAGTTTTGTCTAAAGCTTGATTTACACCTAGCAGCGATGGTGTTGGTCTAAGCTTTTGTTTATGTTTGTCCAGATGTGATCCCGAATCGACCTCACATCTGAGTTGTTTTGTGATCCCAAATCGATCTCACATTTCAATTCTTCTTTGACTGCATGTGTTCCCAAATTGATCACACATTAGTCAAAGAGGGGCAAATGTATGCACCCTAAAATGGTCGCCTAGACTTTGGGCCCCATTGATTTGATTTATCAATCCTGAATCAGTTTTATCAATAATCAATATTTTCAACATTATCAATTTCTCGATCAAATCTTAGTTTCGATCATATATTGGATTTTTATCTTTGGGCTAACCATTTATCCTAAGTCTTTATTTGATTAAAAGGAATATTTCCTCCCCTCTTAATTAAATAAAAAGCCCACCTTTTCCTCTTATCCTAAGTTGCACAAATAAAGCATTATTCTTGTTTTATAAAAAGGGAAAAAGCACTTTTTATCTCACATGAGGTTCAAAAGTCAACACTTCACTCTCATTGGAGGATACTTGTGCACATGGATTGCTCCTCTTTCAACCTCCACCGCTGATTAAGATCTTTTGCCTCTTAATCTCCATGGTCCATTTCTCCTCATTTCTTATAAAAGGAGAGCTCTCTCCTTCATTTGCATCCATATATCCATATTTTATGCTATTGTTATGCTGCAGGTTTTGGAGCTCTTTGAAGACATCCTTGCATCCAAGCTTTGAAGACCTTGTTGTTGCATTTCATTTAGTTTGCTTTCATAGTTGCATAATCATGACATCCTTAGTATAGATTTTCTTTATGCAATAGATTAATCTCACATAGCTTAATTAGGAGGGATTGTAAGACTTGTACTTTCCTTCATAGTTTAGTTTGCACTTTCCTTTCATAGATTGCACTTTCCTTTCATTTCCATTTAGATTCTTGGAGATATTGGCACTCTTGCCCTTGTCTTCACTTGAATCTCTCATTGTATGGTTGACTAGCAAGGTCACTTTCTTGTAGCTCTAGCTGAGAGCAAAACTCATAGTCCCTTGCAACTCCATGCATAGAGAGCTATGAGCCGCTTTGTGAGGCCTCACTCTTGAGTAACCTTGCAAGTAATGGTTCATAGAAGTGCACCATTTTAGTGTGTACAAGTACAACAGTCACTGAGTACACAAGATTATCGAGCATCAATAATATACCGAGATCGAGACTCAACATTTACCGAGTACTCTAGAGTTCACATAAAAATTGAGAATGACACATAGTTCAAGGTGAACAACTTTTTGTTGAGTTAGAAAATGGTTTACCAAGATCAAGGTAAATATTTTTTTCCAGATGTAATCATTTAATGATTGATGATTCCTATGTAAAGATGATCTAGGTTAATCATTTGAACCGTTAATCTTAGGTTTTCTAAGATAGTGTCAAACCCTAATTATGTCAAATAATTTTGATATAAGTATTATAAAGATGTCATTTTGACATGTATCATCACATGAAGTAGCCGCCATTGGGAGACATCTGAAGATCAGACAGGGTTAAGAGTGCAAGGATTTTGACAGAGTATTCAGTTTATTAGAAACAGTTCAAGACTACCGAGAAGTACAAAGAGACATATTCATCACAACAAGGTGATATCATTATTGTACTTAATGGATCTGATATCAGCAATGTAAGTTGTTTCTCATATAGATCAAACTTCACTGTTACTCTCTAACAATTGTAGCATACTTAAAATCTTCTAACATAGTAGACTTAATAGTCTTTTGTAAAATCTCTTAACCGAGTGCACACTTGATGAGTGTTGCTGAAATACTCTAACCAGGTAGATCTATCTAATCTTATTGTTACTCCTAATAGGGTAAGATCACCAGAAGTGATCAATCTTTGTAAGACTTAACCGATAATTTTATTTCTGCAAAAGTGAAGCTTTGTGGGTTCCATCCCCACCACAGTTTTAACCTTATAACAAGGGTTTCTATGATACCAAAATACATGTGTTATGTGTATAAAGTTTCATGTATGCTTTAATTATTTAGATTACATTAATTTACATTTCAGTTATGTTATTGAGTGTATGGTGAATGCAAAGGTTACAGTCGGTTATTGAATTACATGTTTACAAGAATTTAGTTTGAAATTTTTTAAGGGTATTGATTCACCCCTCCCTTCTTAGTAAATACCTTTCCATAATCCCAATAGGAGTTAGGTTTTCAAACCTAATACCCTCAAGGAAGTGGTTATTAAGACTACCTTAGTGGAGACAAATTTGACTTTGGGTCATGGTGGACAAGTGGGAGTTTAGACTAGTGTTCCTACACCTTCAAGTTATAGAGGTAATTAGTACCAAGGGGCTATAAAATTCAAGAAAGCTCCTCCCTATTTCTAAAATTAGAAAAAGGGGTTAAACCCTCCAACATAGAGTGATGGTTCTCAATCTAAGAACTTTCATAACTTTTTGCACAACAGACATAACCAGCCCGACCAACCTACACAAATCACACATTCAATTGCTACCATATGTAGCTATCAACATTATAGTGCACCCTTAATTGGGAGAGGTCATGGTAGATGTAGTGATTGTTTTTCATGTGGAAAGTATGGTCTCATTGTAGTGAATTTCTCTTAGTGTGCATCATAGTTTTTGAGACAGAGGCCTGTAACTTCTGAGCCTACAGTAGGAGATGGTGTCATATATCATAGAGTATTTGAAGAAGTGGAGCATCATAAGGAAGAGAACCAAGGCACTATGGTAGATACTTCGGGTGCTACTAGAGGTATTTCTCTTTCTATCTTATTTGATTCATGAGCTAAAAAAATATTTTATATCTCCTTTTTTAGTAGATAAATGTGGGTTAGTGGTAGTAAAACAAGACATAGGTTGGAAAGTGTAGTTATACTCTAGGGCAAGGGTATCAACAAAATATCTAGTGCATAAATGTGAGTTGAACCTGGGTAAATTTACTACCTTGATTGATCTTCATGTGATCCCTTTGGGATCATATAATATTGTCCTTGGGATGAATTGGCTAGGTTCTCATGGATCCAACATTGATTATAGACAAAAGATAATCAAATGCAAGGATGATGTTGGAAAGAATTTTGATATTGTGGGAGTTCAGCGTCCTATATCTTTTTGTATGATTTCTTCTATACAGCTCAAGCCAAGCACATGAAAGGGTTGTCAGGTTTTTTGCAGTAACTATGAATGAGCTAGATGAAATTGAAACTAAGGAGAAGACTCTTGATCATCCTCCTCTTTAGGAATTCACCGATGTCTTTCCTAGTGATATTCCAGGTATGCCACCAAAGTGTGACATAAATTTTTGCATTGATCTTGTTCTAGGGGCACAACCTATATCTAGAACTCCTTACCAGAAGACCACATAGGAGTAGAGTGAGATTAAGCTCTAGTTAGAGGATGTTTTGGTAAAGGGTAGTATTTGACCAAGTGTTTGTGTAATACCGTAAGGTAGGTTACTGAGAGGGGGGGGGGAATTAGTACCACATATATCAAACTTATTCAACAATTTGAACATAAAGCGATAACCAGTAAATTACTTATACTAATAACTATTTCATCTTCTATCGATAGCTGATTACATGTAAATTAAACATACAACACATAAACATTCAAACACTTAACACAATATTTTGGTGTCGCAGAAAAACCTTAATCAGAGGGAAAAACTATGGTGGGGATGATACCCACAACTCATCTTGCCACATAAATAAGGTGCTTGATTAGGAACTTACATAAATGTCATCTTTTGAAATACTTCACCCTGTTAGGAGTGTCTAATACCCTGTTAGGAGTATTGAAAGTCCTATTAAAGACTACTCTATTAATATATTTTATCCCACTTATATAGTGTTCACCCTGTTAAAGGATTTACAATAAGTTCCTAAATAGAACCTCTAAGTTTGGTTAGAGACTACTTGGTTAAGAGATTTCACAATCTTGTTGCTAAACTATTAGGAATAAATCAACAAGAAATTTGACTTGTAGATGTTTTCTCCAAAAGCTTGTTAGATCTTTTTTTGCTCTTCTTCTGCTCTGCTCTTCTTTCTGATCTCTGAGCCTTTTATCTTTTTTGATAACATATCCATTCACTTCTATCCATGTCCTCCGATCTGTATCTCTTTCTTCTATCCATTCGTATGTCTTACTTTTTCCTTAGATCTCCTCTTATAGTTTCTTTCCTTGATTAGCGTTTCTTGATCTTCCATAAACTATTTTTCTAATATGATGTCATCCTTGTTCATAACCTTTTATTTCTTTTCACCGTTAATGCTTTCTGATAATTTTTTTTGATAATGTCTTCCTTTATGTCAATAACACTTTTCGATAGTGTCTTATGCCGATATGTCTTTCCTTTCTTCATCTTTATTCTTAATGTTATTTTCCAACAATGACAATCTGATCAAAACCATCATTGATTGCCTATTAATTATGTGTAGAGGATTTTGTCAAGCAACAATCTCCCCCTTTGGCATTGATGGAAAAACCTTTTTAATTTCTACAAAAGCTTTCTATTTGTTCTTCATATCTCCTTCTTTGTTTTGCATCCTTTTGTATTTTGCTCCCTTTATAGTAATGCACTCAATCTCCCTTTGAATATACTATTTCTCCTTGCAATACTTATCAAATAATTATCCCCCTTAAAGTACTTCTCCCCTTTGACAACAATGCCAAAGGTGAAAAAATTGTGTCCTCTGGATGTCAAATGGTTTCTACCTTTTCTTGAATAGTTGTATGCTTGTTCTGGATATTTATCAATATTGTATTCCATTGCTTCTTCAGATTATTTATAGCACTGATATGTCCTTTGAATCTTACTATTTTTTCAATAATGTCTTCATCATCATTCTTTTGTGGTGTTTCCATAAGATCAATTTTATCTTGTATATGTTTCTACATTAAGTCCATATTGATAGCTATTATGCATGATTCCTCAATTTTTGTATTTCCTTTCTCAAATAGTGTCTTGGAAATTTCTGTTGCTTTAGTCAATGATTCCTTTATATTTTCAATTTTCTCCGATAACATTAATGTTATTTCTGCTAGCTTATCTTCTCTTCTGTCAGTTTGTGAATCTTGTTGTATCTTTTCTTTTAATTTTGCCTTCACCTTGTGATCATTTTCTATTATACCACATATGTTCCCAACTATTTCATACTTGATTCATCTTCATTCATTGTAATTTCCTATAGTAGACTTGAAATTATCTGAATTGTCTTCTTCATAATCTTTTTCCTTTGTTTGTCCTTTAGTTGTCTTCAAGTGGTTGTTCTCTCTTTGATTTTTTTTGCATATAAAATTTGTTCCTCATAATGTATCTTCGTAGGATCTCTCTTCAAAATTTCAAAATCAAGTCTTTCATAAGGTCTTCTTCTTCTTCTTCAAATTCTAAATCTTTTTTCTACTTTTATTATGTTGTTGTTATCATTATCATATTTTGTAATGTCCTTGCAACTTGTACTTCCTCAAATTATGCTATGTGTTCCTCATCCTTTTCCAAATATATTATCTATTTCTCAATTATTTTTGCTTTTGGTATCTCACTGATAGTAGGTGTCATATCAGTAGCACGTATTACCTGTTCTTTTTTAGTGTATTCAACTCCAACTTTTGGTGTGTGTTGTTCCTCAAACTATTTATCTTCCTCATTACTAGTATCATCATTAGATTCATCTTGTATTTCTATAGGTTGACTCGCTTGTCCTCCATCAAAGCTTATCGGGTTGTCTTCTTTTGTCAAATCTATATCCTCTTCTTGTTCGTACATTTTATCAATTTTTGGTTCTCGCTCTTCTGGCATTTCAACTTTAAATATTATTTTCCACATTTTTATTCCTTCTTTTTCTACTTCTTCCTATAATCCTACTAGTATTTTAGTTGTCTTGTTCCTTTTAGAAAATCTAATTTCATTATTCTTCATCAATCGATCAATTTATTCAACATTTATTTTTGGCTTTTTAAGTATTAGGATTCTTTCTTTGGTTTGTCTCTCTTGTTCAACAGCTTCACCCCATCTTATACTGATTTTGTCAAGTAGTTCCTTAGGAATAATCCATCTTAAATCGATCAAAAATCTTATGAACTTATGAAAGTGAAACAAAATAGCATCTTCTACAATTTTCTTATCATCTTCGGACCATTTCCTGTATTTGATTTCATGTATCTTTCTGATATTTCCATACTTTCTTATTTCATTTGCTATATCTATAACTATTCTTGGAATTTTCACTCTTGATGGTTTTGTCTTGAGTTTAGATTAATTTTTCTTTCTTCTTGTTCTTGTGTTTCCTTTTATTGTTGAATGACTTCTTTTATTTCTCCTTGGTGTAGTTTGTGCTATTTTGGATCTTGTTCTCTTTACCAGTGGCAACTCTTCTTTAGCTTCTTTGTCAGTAGCTTGTCTT
Organism: Chamaecyparis obtusa; assembly: GCA_027943335.1. Lineage (NCBI taxonomy): Eukaryota > Viridiplantae > Streptophyta > Pinopsida > Cupressales > Cupressaceae > Chamaecyparis > Chamaecyparis obtusa. The sequence goes on from BSBK01012556.1 coordinate 157,767, forward strand.
TGTTTAGCTAACTTATTTTTTATTTTGGCATATGTCTCTGGTACTATGTTTGGTTTCTATCTTTTCATTGTACTGCTTCTTTCTCCCTTTGATTTATTCTCATCTAATATTATCCCTTTGTACACTTCTTCATAGGTTCCAAACCGATTAGCATCTATATCTTTAGGTTGACTCAATAGTTTCTCAATACTTGTTATAAGTTCATTATCTTTTGTTTCATATCCAAATGGTTGTAACCAAGATATCCATGGCTCCACTGCTTTGATTATACACAAATGTGTGCTAACTAGAAAACATATATCTTTATTATATTTTTCAACAATATGAGGTGGTATCCAATATCTATCATATATTCTTCCTTGTAGTTCTTGGAAGTAACTCCATATTACTGTGTTAAAATTACTTCCCAACTGTTTAATGTACTTATTAATTTGATGTATTTAATTGGTTCACCTAATGTCCAATTTAATCTTCTGATGACTAGAAAATAGTTTTGTATATAGAAAAATATATATACCAATAGTGCTCCAAACTTTAATCCTTATTTCTTGATTTTCCTAGATTTGCCATCAGTTGATTCTACATCATTTCTACTAAATCATACCTATTACCTTTAGTAACAATCTCATATGCAAATTGTATTGCTCCTCCCAATATATTGTCTAACTAATTTTCTTGATAGATGTTGTAGCCAATAATCATTGATACAAATTTCATTTCCTTATGCAAAATGTTACTCACAACAAAAGTTTTCTAGTCTTTCTTGTACCTTAGTAAACCTTCAATTTATGTTTTAGGGTCCAACTCCTTTACACATTTTCTCCCATTAGCCGATAATCCTATGTCTGTAATGATGATTTCTTTTGTTATTTTGATTTGTCTATATCCTTCCAACAAGATATAATATCCATGTACTCGACTCAATACACACTTGATCCACTTAGCTTCAAAATTATTTGGCATATGCACGATGTGTGTTAGTCCTTTTGTTTCCAGATGCCCATACTCTTTATTCAACATTCCTTCCTCTCTATATAGTTCCTGGTAGGCTAAACTTATATCTTCATCACCGATTTCAATCTATTTATATTGAATAAATGATCTTACATTTTCTATCGACATGACTCTGCATGGTATCCAGGATAATGCTCCAGCTCCGCTTGCATATGTGATTTTCAGAGTACTTAAGTGATATTTTGGTTCATCCTCTTCTGATATGTTAACTAACACCATTCTCTCTATCATTGTTAGTTTAGTATGTTCCTTCTCTTATCCAAGATTTTGGGTGTCTAGGGTTTGCAATTCAATCAATCCATCTCAATCCTTTTTATAGAGTGAATTAGTGCAATGCACAATAGTGTTTCCTCAAGCTTTGTTATTCGTAATGACTTTTCAGAATGTGACTATTTCATGATCAGTGTTGTTACATATAATGAAAGGGTTTCCAACAATTATTGTACTAAAACATCTATTGTAGGCCGACAATAGCTTTTATACCAATAGCGATCTTGGTTCACCGATAGTAATCTTATACTTAATACTTTTGATCAACTTTTCTACAATTGCATATTTTTTATGCTCTTGAATATTTCACCTCAGAATTTGATTTAATGGACTTCTCAAATATTTCAATAAAAATCTTTGTCCCTAAGAATTTACTTACTTTCTTAGTTGGTAGATGAATTCCCTACGTCACCCGACATAGGGTCTTCCATTGATGGTAAAACATCTTCCTTCTTTCTCCATATCTTCGTCATTTCCTCCCCAACTTGTTCTTTATTTATAATCCATTCTCCTTTGGTATTGTTGGTGGTAGTGTATTGATATCTACAGTAGTACGTGGCATGACCAAACTTTGAGAAAATATAACTTGGTAGTGCAAATGGTCTCCATGGTTCAATTCTTGCTTCATCACTTTATTTTCTGCATTCTGATGCTAGATGTCCAGGTTTTCCATAGTTAAAACATGTAACATTATTATTTGTTTCTCTTCTTCGATAATAAATTGATTTCCTTGTTGTTGGTATGTTAGTTCTATATTTTTAAGCTTTGTGTCCATAGTGATTACATTTGTAGCAATATCCATAGAAGTTTTTCTTAGATGTTCTACTAATAGTTTTAGATGTACACTCAAAAGCTTTATAATCAAACTTGTTCCAATTATAGTAGTAACCATTAAAGAGTGTGCTTTTAGGAGTGCTCACTTGTTTACTTCTACAAATATTAGTAGTACATGATCATATTTTCCACAATTGTAACAGGTAGGCTTGTAGGGTTTCTTACCTTGTGTATCACTGGATTCTTTAGAAGTTCGCTATCCAAATTTTGATGATTCTCCAATCTCCATTGCATTGTTACTGATATACCCTGGTCTGATAGTGTCACCTAGTTTTCTTTGACTTTTTAGTCGTTCATCAATTTTTTGCATGCTTTGTTTGAACTTTATGAGTCTAGCATTGACTTCTTTTTCAACTTTCAGTTTATTTTCAAATCTTCATTTTCTTGCTTTAGCTTCTAATTTTATGCTTGTAGTTGTTGAATCCTATCATTAATACCTTTTATCATGTCATTTATTGCTCAGACTTCTTCTATTTGTACTTGCAAGAGTAAGTCTTTGTCTTTGATTATTTCTTTGGCATTTCTATTTTAGGTTTCATTAATTTCTTTGGCACTTTCGATAGTCCTCATTCTTTCCAGTACTTCTGTCATTCTCAAGGCTTGAGTTTCATATTATTTTTTCATTTGACTGATTTATTTAAGTAATTCATTATTATTTTTCAATAGGTATCGTATAGCCACATCAGCTTGCTCAAAATTGATACTATCTTCCAATAGTCTATCAAGGTCATGAAGGCTCATTTGTAGTGTTTTTGTCAGTTCCTTTTCAAATGATTTACTTAGCTCACTCTTCAGATCATGGATCTATTCATTAGCATCTTCTAGGGCTTTCTCCAACTCTCTTTGATACCTATAAGTTCCCATCATTCCAGATCTACTCTTCACTTGTTAAAATTTCCTCTAGAGAACCAAATATCTGATACCAAATTTTGAAAAGTTATAGGTAGGGTACTAAGGGGGGGGGGGGGGGGGGTGAATCAGTAACACAAAGTCACAAAAAACTCTTGATCAGAGGGAAAAATTGTGGTGGGGATGATACCCACAACTACTCACTGCAGTAATAAGGTTCCCGGTTAGGAGCTTACATAAATGTCATCTTCTGAATGACTTCACCCTGTTAGGAGTGTCTAATACTTGGTTAGGAGTATTGAAAGTCTTGTTAAAGACTACTTTGTTAAGAAATTTTATCCCACTTATATAATGTTCACCTTGTTAAAGGATTTACAATAAGTTCCTAAATAAAACTTCTAAGTCTGGTTAGAGACTACTTGGTTAAGAGATTTCACAATCTTGTTGCTAAAATGTTAGGATAAATCAACAAGAAATTTGACTTGTAGATGCTTTCTCCAAAAGCTTGTCAAATCTTGTTTCGCTCTTCTTATGCTCTGATATTCTTTATGATCTCTGATCCTTTTATCTTTTTTAATGACACATCTCTTCACTTCTATCCACGTCCTCTGATCTGTATCTCTATCTTCTATCTATTCGTATGTCTTACTTTTTCCTTAGATCTCCTCTTAAAGTTACTTTCCCTGATTAGGGTTTCTCGATCTTCCATAAATTGTTTATCTAATTTGATGTCGTCCTTGTTCATAACTTTTTCTTTATTTTCACCGTTAACTCTTTTTGATAAATTTTTTTGATAGTGTCTTCCTTTATGTCGATAGCACTTTTCGATAGTGTCTTATGCCAATATGTCTTTCCTTTTTTCATCTCTATTATTAATGTTATTTGCTAGGAATGACAATATGATCAAAATCATCATTTATTGTCTGTTAATTACTTGTAGAGGATTTTTTCAAGTAACATGCCCCACTAGGGAAACAAGGAGATATTAACCTAAAACATGCTACAAGTTTACAAACAATATTGAATAACAAAGAAGAAGTAAAACATAAAGTCCATATATACACATAAACATAATCTCAATTTTAGATTACAAATCTCAAGGGTTCCTTGATGCAAAAATTATGTACATACAATTTAATATATTAATTACAATAATCATATAAATATTCTACATAGTACATCATAAATAAATCTAAATCTTCTACATAGTACATCATAAATACATCTAAATAATGAAGTATACATAATTACCCATATCCACTGCACAAGTCACAGAGTATGAAAATACAACTGAGTACAAAGTATAAATAAAGAAAGAATAGGAATAAGTCTCCCAAGAAAGATAGGATAGGAAGCAACTGCAAAAAAGATCATCCAACACTGGTACACGAACGTTAGAGTCTTAAATGGTAAGAGAATCACTACCTCCTAACCTCATGGAAACCTATGGTTCCACTCCCACCGTGCTGAGGAGATAACCACAGACCCCACTTGGATAACAATATCAAAATCAATCATCAAGTAATACTAAGAAAGGGTTTGAGAAGTTCCTATCTCAAGGAAACATCTCAATAACTCAAAGGTACACATACTAATCCAGAGGCAACCAACACATGTAGGAAACCTAAGATGAAATCAGGGAAGTGTCATCACATATATCAACCCCTTGGAATGATCTCACTAGACTCTGACACCTAAATGTGATAATACATAACTTGAAATTCTCTCTTGTAAACAAAGATAACCGATCATGTCAGAACTCACTGCCACTACTAGATGAGAAATCATCTTCTCCAACTTCCATTCTTAGCCTATTCTAGCACTCAAGGCATGGGTGAGGAATCTATTATCTTATTAATTTATTTTAAAACCCCATTTAATTTATATTATCATTTGTTTAAGTAACCTATTAAGGATACCCAAGTAGCCACTTCTGGGCTCCAATGCCTCCAAAGAAAGCCACTTCCCCTTTAACACCTAGATAACCTACCCTAGGTTTATAAATCTCAAAACATAACTCAAAGGTCATCATAAATCATAACATCAAAATCTAGTTCATAACAGGGACAAACATAAACAACTTTCATCATAATAAAATCAAATTCCATAAGGTTGGGTCATAACAAAGATCAACTACCACATAAGTATGCAAGGAAAATGAAACATAACACATTAACCCTAACCCCACCTCTAGTAACAATCCTAAAAGGATGACATAAAATATTCCCTCCCAACCCAAACACATAGAAGGAAAGACATACGAAAGAATTTAATTATTAATAAACTAATTTGTAAAGTGCCATTACATAAATTAATTTATTAAATAATCACTAATCAAACTATAATTACATCATCGAATTAAATTCTAACAAAAAAACAAATCAATTTATAATGTTATAAAACTAAATTGATTTTAAGTTTAAAAATTACTAAAGAAATATAATTTCATCATAACTAAATAAATCTAATTAAATTAATTAGCATCAATAACTCCATATTATTTAACGAAATTAAAATAGAAATAATAATTAATAATATTATTAAACAACATATGTTAATAATAATATAATTATTAATTAATAATATTCAAATACTGGTTAACATTTAAAACAAAATTTGGTATTTAATTAAAAGTAAACACTCTATATAATATTTATTTATATACATATTTTTATATAAATAAAATTAAACTTAAAATAAAAAAACCATGTAATAATTTTTTATTTTTTATTTTTTATTTTTTATTTTTTTGAGGGGGGGGGGGGGGGGGGGGGGGGGTGTTATACCCCACACTTGCTCTTGCATGGTAGCTTGCTACCCTATGACAGCTGTCACCGACAACCCTAGTTGCCATAGGCAGCCCTGCTACCACGACAAGCTAGATGTCGTGGGCAACACTGTCTGCCATGATAACTAGAAGCTGTCAAGGGGTGCGTTAGGGGGAGGAACCCCCGCCCCCTTCCAATATATATATATATATATATATATATATATATATATATATATATATATATATATATGTTGAATTAAAAAGAAGTTTAATTATGGGAATTCATTCAAGCACCAAATTTCATAAAACTAAATTCCAAAAATTCAAACATGATAGGAAGATCACAAAATAGTAATAACACCTAGATCTAATAGGCATGAACAAAATAATCTTTCTAAAATACAAGAATTAAAATTACGAAAGTTTTCAAACCCTACCTCAAACCACCAATCGAAGATATATGACAAAGACCAGAAAAAATGTAGAAAAATTCCAAGCTTTCCAAAAGAATCCTTCAATTCAATCTCTTCACCCAAATTTGTAAACATGTGTGTTTTGAAAACAATGGCCAAGTTCTCCCAATATAGGAATTCGGACTCAACCATGCAATTTTGGTACTCAACTCAACTCAACAACTTTGTTTTCATCAATTCCTTTTTTCACATAATTTACTCAATTCTAATTCGTAACTCAAGAATTTTGCATTCCTTGTTTATATCAATTCACTTAACTCCTAATTACTTTATTCTTTTATTTATTTATTCTAATTGATTTGTGCAACTAAATTGCATATCAATTTAATAATATTATTTTAATTCCAATGATAATTTATTTTCAATTAATAAATTTATCTTCCATTTGCAAATTGAATTTGGTAATTAATTAAATATTTAAAGAAGTGTATTTAATTAATTTTCTTTTATTTTCACAAATAGACTTTTAATTAAATCTTTAAATTTAATAAATATATTTAATTAATTTTCATTTATTAAATACCTTTACATTTAATTTTGTATTTTTAGTAAGATCCAATTATTTAAACCACATAATTAATCTTAATAGATTATTTAGTGTATCGTCTTAAAATGGAAGCACTTCCATGTTAAGAGCGTTTAGCCCTCTGAGTAAGTGGTTTGGGGTCATGTTGAACACCTTGAATGGGTACTCGACTTGGATCTGGCTTTTTCCCCTATTCTACCCTATTTTCCTCTTCTTCTTGACATAATTCTGGCATCCTGAATTGCAAGCTTGAGATTCTTGACCTCAGGGTCAAGGTCGACCTCTTAGGTTAAGGTTGACCTTGACATTGACCTAGGTCACAGTTGACCTTGATGTTGACCTAGGTTAAAGTCAACCTTGACCTTGACGCTAGGGTCCGGGATCCTCGGGGTTAGGTTTCGATTTCGGGGTTTCATCAAAATCTTGTCTTTTCCCTCTTCGAGGCCACTATTTCTTGGGTTAAGTGTCAAATTCCCAAATTAATATTTGAGGTGGACCTTTCTCAAATTTTGTATAGGATTCCTAATTTATTATTGGAGATTAGCCTTTCTCGAGTTCTGTGCCTAATGCTCAAATTAACTTTGGGGTTGGCCTTACCTTGAATTTTGTGACAAGGCTCTTAAATAATTATTTTTATTTCTATATTAAGGGTGGTCCCCTTCTAGAGTTTTGTGTCAAGACTTTAATTTAATTTCCTCTTCATGTGCACCTCTCTAGAGTTTTGTGCCATGGACCCTTAATTATTGTTTTCTATGTGGCCTCTCTAGAAGTTTGTGCCCTAGATCACTATAAAAGGAAGCCTTCCTCTCTCATTTTCTCCATCTCTCAATCAAGTATCAAGTTATCCATCCACTTTCATGCTCAAGAACTCTCAAGCAAGAAGATCAAGCATTCAAGCCTTAAAGCATTTAAGATCCAATTCATCAAGGAGATCCATTGTTAGCCATTGAAGGATTCAATCTCTACGAAGCCCTCTTGTTGAAGATTTCTCCATCCATCCATTGAAGCCTCTTCCTATTCCAAGATCCATTCAAGATTGGATTTGAATATCTAAAGACAATTGATTTGAGACATCCTACATCTAATTCTACATTCATTTGAAGCATCCATACTTGTGGATTCAAGGATTCAAATCCTCCACAAGGGTTTCAACATAGGCAAGGTGAATTGTTTGATTTACTTTGCTTACTACTGTAATTTCAATTCAATTTCAAGGTTAATTCCTAAATTGGGGTTTGACTAAGGCAAACCACTCACCTCCAACAAATAAAACCATTTTTCTTGCAGGTACAGGTGCGGGATGATGAATTAAAGTGCAGATCTGGATACCCTTTTCGTCAAACTTTCCATTGGAGCTTTGCAGGTCAAGGTCAACTTTTTGGGTCAAGGTTGACCTTGGGTCAAGGTCTACTTTGTCTACCTAGGTCAAGGTTGACCTTTCATCAGATCGAAAAAATATATATGGGTTTTGTAGATCTCGCAATTTTGATCAAAGATTGTGGAAATCAACAGTTTCTGAGATTGTTTGACAAGGTTTTAAGCCGATTCTTTTTCAGAGGTAAGTACCTTTATTTCTTCATTTCAACATTAGCATTTCTAGATTTACATTCCATCCCCTTAGAATTTATATGTATGTGTAAAATATTGTTTTTGGGGTCTCTTTTATGTGCAAACCATTGTTCTAGGTCCCCATCCATATTTTTCATCTTACATTTAGTCACAACAAACATATCAACCAACCAGAGACCAATTGAAACTAATAAAACCATAATCATACTCAAGGGAGAGGTTTATGGACTCATGTCACCTAGATGAATTTGGACATGTAAAATATCAGAAACTTGTCCACTATTTTAGGACAATAAAATGGCTTAGGTTGGGATTTGGATATGAAAGTTATCTCCCCTCTCTTAACATTGAGACTTTGCGATAGGGCATGCTCATCCTGACAATTTAGGGATGCCAATACTCGGTACCTACAAACCTACATAAAAGACAAGCATGTACACACACACACACACAAAAATAAATGATAGGGATTAGGACATTGTGTGGATCTTGCAAGCATGTAACTATGATTCCATCCCTCAACCATATCAAACATGTCAAATGGGAAAAGTAAAAGCATACATGATAGCCATACACATGAAAGTATGGGATATGTAAAATCATAAACATAAACAACATTCTAAACATATAAATAATAATCATCAAAGTAACTAACATCATCTAACTGCAAATATATGATATCCCATAATTAACCAATATCAAATCACCATGTAATGTTATACATCCAAAACTGCATAATAAAACTGAAATAATCAATACACATAAAAGTGGCCTAAAAGAGTTTGGCAATATAAAATTGAAAAGTAAACTATGGGTGGGCAATACAGTTTCTCCATGGGGAGCACTTGTACTCTTCATTAAGAAGAAAGATGGATCTTTACGCTTGTGCATCAACTATAGACAGTTGAAAAAGGTAATGATCAAGAACATGTATCCTTTGCCAAGGATTGATGATCTCTTTGATTGGATAAAAGGGGCCAAGGTATTCTCAAAGATTGATTTCAAATCAGGATACCATCAGTTACATATCCAAGATGTAGATATTCACAAGATTGCATTGTGCACTCGCTATGGACATTATGATTTCACAATAGTCCCTTTTGGTTTGATAAATGCTCCATCTATTTTCATGTTCCTGATGAATGAAGTATTTCATTCTTACCTTCACCATTTTATTCTCATCTTCCTGGATGATATATTGATATATTCTAAATCCATAGAAGATCATGAGGAACATCTATGACTGGTTTTGTAGTGTCTTCATGACAATCATTTTTATACCAATGCGGAAAAGTGTGACTTCTTTTAATCTGAGGTTCAGTTTTTGGGACATGTGATCAAAGGTGAGGGTATTTTAGTAGATTCTTCCAAGATTCAAGCTATAGTAGATTGGACAACCCCCACCAATGTGTGCGAGGTTTTTAGTTTCATGGGCTTGGCAAGTTATTATTGTAGGTTTGTTAAGGACTTCTCTAGAGTTGCATATCATATTACTTCTCTTCAAAGGAAAGAGAAGAAGTATGTCTAGATAGAGAAGTGTGAAAAGGATTTTTAGAATCTTAAGGAGTGTTTGAATAGTAAACCTATTCTATAAATACCTAACCTAATTGGTGATTTCATGGTGTGTGATGATACTTCTTTGGAAGGTCTTGGAGAATTTCTTATGCAAGTTCGAGGTGTGATTGCTTATGAATCTTGCAAAATCAAGGAGCATGAGTTAAACTACCCTACACATGATCTTTAGTTAGAAGCAGTAGTTCACACATTAGTCTAATGGAGACATTTTCTATTAAGACATCAATTTGAGTTTCATAGTGATCATTGCAGTTTGCAGTATATCTTTACCTAATTATCTAATTTGAATGCTAGGTAGAGGCGATGGATGGAGTTTCTTTGTAAGTATGACTTTGAGGTCAAGTACATACAGGGTAAGGAGAATATGGTTTCTAATTCCTTGAGTCATAGGAGGCATGAGATATCAGCTTTGACTCTTGGTGTAGATTTGCAGAGTTGTATACTCTAGGAATTTCCTACAAATAATTGGTACAAGGAAGTTGTTGGCGATTTTTCAGCAAGCCGGAGTGCTGATTGTATGTTTGTCATTGATGAAAACATATGGTAAGCAACATGCATGGAAGCTTGATAGAGAGAACTGTAAGTATATATTTCCTAGATATGTTATCAACATTATATCATGGACGCAGAGGTTGATTCGAAGTGAAGACAATAATACAATAGTCTGTATGAGTGAGAGTTCCTGACAGGTCCCAGGAAGAGTTTTGCATGTGATTTATAGTATGGTTGTAATGGACCCTTGCACATTTATATTTATGTTGTAGAAATATGTATGATACTATGTTCATGGACACAGAGTCAGATATGCAGTAGAAGTTGAGTTATGAAGTCTCCTATTGACAGTCACAATTTCCTAAGTTTATCTGGTACAACTGACATTGATTTTATTATTGTAGTAGTTGCACCTATCAGTTTGATATGCGTTTTTGGATTAGTGCTTAGAGAAGAGTTAAGAATGTCTTATTAAGAGCACATGACACAATTCAACATGAGAAGAAAGTATTAGTTAATTTGGTGGAGCCGACAATATGAAGTGACACGTCTACTCACATTGAGTTGGGCGGTCCTAATTTGGGTTGCATGCTTAGTAGAGTCGACTGAGATGTTGTTTGAGAGTTTAATTTTTTCTCTAATATGATTTCAAGATGGTTCTAACATGCTGACTTGATTATATCATTTAGAGGAAAGATATTTATAGGCAGTCATTTGTGATTGCTAAGTATGGTAGAAAGTTGAAAGAGAAGAGCAGAGAAGAAGGTGTGAAGTGTTGAGCCATCAACATAAGGTCTATGTGACAAAGTAGAGAGTATATGCTATTCATTGGAACTGATAAAGACAACACGTCTAAGTGCAGTTGACCAAAATCCATATATAGTGTGTATCTGTTAAACAGAAGGTTGCAACCTTCACCCCTTTGAGCAGTGTGCTCCTAGACAGTGTGTCCTCACCCCTAACAGGGTTAATTATAAAAGACTCCTAATAGGGTCTGACCCTTGAATAGGTCACTGTACTTATTGAATTGTAAAGATCAACTCCTAACAGGGTTGTAAGATCTTCTAACAGGGATCATAATACACTAGTGCAGTTCTTAGTGGGTGTCAATTCCCATCGGGGTTTTTACCTATTTGGGTTTCCCCGTAACCAAAATTGTGGTGTTAAGTGTTCTTATATTATGTTTTTGCTTAATGTTTTTCTATACTTAATTGGATAAAGAATTGAATCTCATAGATAACTGATTCACCCCCCCTCTCAATTATCTCTTGGGACTATTCCTAACAATTGGTATCAGAGCCAATGCATCAGAGAGAAAGTTTAACAACTTGAGGTTGATCAGATGGAATTCTTTAGAAAAGAAAGTCCTAAGTTTGATGGAGAGAACTATCTAGATTGGAAGAACAAAATGATGACACATTTGCAGTGCATTGCCTTTGAGATTTTTGAAGTAGCTACCAAAGAAGTTGAGATTCCCTCACTAGAAAATCTTGCAAAAGAAGATGCAACCTTGAAGAAAAAGGAGATGTTTACTTCAAATGCTATTGCCAAAGAAGACCTTATCAACACCCTATCTGACAATGAGTTTTCAGAGATCAAGGAAATGGACAAAGCCTATAAGATATGGAAATACCTAGAAGACATGTTTGAAGGAGATATTCAAGCTAAGAATGCATGTAAAAAGACATGGAAGAAAAGATACAATACATTAGAGATGCTACCTGATGAGAATGTTAGAGCCTACAATCAAAGGATTAATGAAGTAGTTGCAAGAATTAGAAATAATGGTGGAGAAATCTTGGAAGAAGACATGATGGATAAACTGATGACTACCATGACACCAACATATGACAACAAGATATGCATCCTAGATGAAACTATGCAGTCCATAGAAGACTTTAAAAGAGAGACCTTAATTAGCAAGCTTTCAGCCTTTGAGATATCAAGATTGAAGACATAGCCTAAAAGAGAAACAACATTCAAAGCTTCAGTCCATGGTAAAACATCTTTGAACACCTCTGGTAATTTTGATGATGATGATGAAGAGAAAGATCTAGATGATTTCATTGCTTTTATTTCTAAGAAGGAAAGGAAAGGAAAAGGGAAATATGAAGGTCAGTTACCATTCAAATGCTTTTCATGTAACAAGATTGGTCACTTTGCATCTAAGTGTCCTACAAGAGTCAAGAAGTTCAAAACTAACTACAAACCTAAGTATACAAAAGAATGTTACTATGCCGATGATGGAGAATCAGATGAAGAGTCAACAAAGGATGAAATTGGATTCATTGCTCTTGAAGACATGGAGAAAATGTTTGATGAAATGGACCTTGAAGATGAAAAGAAAACACAAGAGTTAGCATTGATTTCACAAAGTGACATCAGGACAGATTGGATCATTGACAACGGTTGCTCACATGACATGACATGAGACAAGGATAGATTTGTACATCTGGATAGATACAAAGGCAACATGGTTAGATTTGGAGACAACAGTCCTAAACCTATCATAGGTAGATGAGATATCACCTTGGATGGAAAGAACAACACTGATGATGTTCTTTATGTTGATGGATTGCAACATAATCTACTGAGTGTTGGACAATTGCTTGAAAAAGGATATAAGTTGGAATTCAAAGACAACAAGCACATCATTAATAACAAAGAAGGAGAGATGATTGCATCAGGTTCAAAGACCAAAGGTAATGTTTTTTAGCTTAATCCCGAAGCAAGTTATTTTGTTGCTAAAGTAGATGATAGTTGGCTATGGCACAAGAGACTATGTCACATCAATTTTGACAACATAGTTAAGATAAGTAATGTAAGGGTAGTAAGAGACCTTCCTAGCATTGAAAAACTAGTTGATACAATATGCATGGAATGTGTGATGGGAAAGCATGTGAGGAATTCATTCAGAAGCAAGAACAATCCAGTAGAGAACAAGTTGGATCTAATACATACAAACTTATGTGGATCAACTCAAACAAGATCATACTATGGTGAAAGGTACTTTATTTTGTTTGTTGATGATTATTCTAGAATGATGTGGGTTACATTTTTAAAAGACAAATTAGAAGCATTTCAAAAGTTCAAAATATTCAAAGCCAAGGTTGAAAATGAGTCTAGATTGAAGATTAAATGCATGAGATCAGATAGAGGAGGAGAATTCATCTCTAATAGATTTTATGAGTATTGCAAAGAACATGGGATAAAAGATAGTTAAGTGCACCTAGAAACCCTCAGCATAATGGTATAGCAGAAAGGAGGAATAGGATCATTCTTGACACAATGTGCACCATCATGATTGAAGGAAAGGTCGCACACACCTATTAGAGAGATGCGGTCAATACTGCAGTCTACACAATCAATAGAATTTAATTGAGGCCACGCACAGACAAGAAACCTTATGAGCTATGGTTTGGGAATGTACCTATAGTCAAATACTTTAGAATCTTTGGAAGAAAGTGCTACATCAAGAGAGATGAAGCAATTGGCAAGTTTGATGCAAGAAGTGATTAAGGTATTTTTCTTGGTTACTCTACTAAAAGAAAATCTTATAGATGTTTTAATTTGAGATTGAATAAGATCATTGAAAGTGCTCATGTTAAGATTGATGAGAAGTTCATGATTCAAGAGAGATATCATGATTATGCACCTATGATTGAAGAAGAACCTAGACCTACCAGTAGTGAAGCAGTTGTTGAAGAAATGTTTGATAGCATAGATGTTCTATTCAATGACCCTGAAACCAGTGAAGAAGAAACACAAAAGGCAGATGAGAGTGTCACACCTAATGTTCCTAAATTCACATATAGATATCATTCAAAGGAAGACATTATTGGAGATTAGAACAGTAAAGTCTTGACAAGATCAAAAGTAAAGAGTTCCACAACAAATGAAGAGGTATGTTGACTATCACAAATTGAACCCTTAAGTGTTGAAGATGCATGTAATGATTCTGATTGGCATGAAGCAATGAAAGAAGAGCTAGATCAGATAATTAAGAATGATACATGGGAATTGGTCCCTAGGCCTAGTGATAAGAATGTGATTGGAACAAAATGGATATTCAGAAATAAGATGAATGAAGATGGAACAATGGTAAGAAATAAAGCAAGAATAGTGTGTAAAGGATATGCACAACGAGAAGGAATTGATTATTCAGATAAATTTTCCCTTGTAAGAAGATTGGAAGTCATAAAGTTATTTTTAGCCTATGCTACCTTCAAATACTTTAAGGTATATTAGATGGATGTTAAGTCAGCATTTCTAAATGGAGAATTGAAGGAAGATGTATACATAAAGTAGCCTGAAGGATTCACCTTATCAAACAAACCTAATATGGTTTGCAGATTGAAGAAAGCCCTCTATGGACTTAAGCAAGCCCCTAGAGCATGGTATGAAATAATTGATGGATACTTGACTAAGATTGGATTTAATAAAGGAGCAGTAGATTGTAACTTATTCATAAAAGAAACATCTGATGGATTATTGTTAGTTGCCATATTTGTTGATGACATTATCTTTGGTGGTAATGACAAGCTCAGTGCTGAATTTGCTAAGGAGATGCAAAGAAAATTTGAGATGAGCATGATTGGACCTATCAAGTACTTTTTGGGATTGAATGTGTAGCAGACAAACAAAGGTATATTCATAAATTAGACTAACTATGTGAAAGAGATCTTGAAGAAATTCAAGATGGATGATTGCAAGCCAGTAAGTACCCCTATGATAATAGGATGCAAGCTTTCAAAAGAAGACGATTCACCAGTAGTAGACATAACCTTGTATAAGTCTATGATTGGTAAACTTATACATCTTACCCAAACTAGAATAGACATTTCCAATCTAGTTGGTATTGTTGGAAGATTTGCAGCAGAACCTAAGCAAAGTCATCTCATGGCAATAAAGAGGATATTCAGATATTTGATAGGAACTATAGACTATGGTTTATGGTATCCTAATTCAGAGAATGTAGAGCTTCATGTATATACAAATGCATATTGGGGAGGATGCATGGATGACATAAAGAGTAGCTCAGGAGGAGCAACATTTCTTGGTGATAGACTTGTCACTTGGACAAGTAAGAAGTAGAATTGTATCTCTCAGTCAACAATAGAAGTAGAATATGTAGCAACAACATCGAATTATTCTACAATTGTGTGGATCAAGCAGATGATAAAGGATTTTGGTATTCAAATTGATTATCCTATTGTTATTCATTGTGATAACACTAGCACTATTAACATGTCAAAGAACCCCATGATGCGTGCAAAGTCAAAACACATTGAGATAAAATATCACTTCCTAAGAGAGAAAGTAGCAGAGAAAGAAGTAAAGTTGGACTATGTGAGCACAAAAGATCAGCTAGCAGATATATTCACAAAGCCTTTACCTAAGGATACATTTGAGTATCTCAGGGAGAAACTAGGAGTAATCCCCTTACCTAAATCTGATTAGAGATTGCAGGAGTGCATCAATCCTCAATGACTGATGAAAGGTTGACTACTCTACTTCAGGAGTAGTACCGATGGTTAATTGTTTGGTGCCCTTTTCCATTGATGTCAAAGGGGGAGTATATAGTCATGAAAAATAGTAAATAATACAGCAGTCCATCCTTAAGGAAGTTTTGATGAGGAAATGGAGAACGTTGTAAAATAATTGTAGCAAGGGGGAGTGAGTACTTAGCAAGAAGGAACAAAACAGTAAGAGATTGATGTATGATAAGCTCCAAGGCTAGCTTTCACTCCCTCCAAGAGACTTCACTTGCCTCCTAGTATCCTATCCCTATATAGGATCTTCCAATAGACTTAGATCATTAACTAAGACCTATTCAAACTCTTTTTTAAGAGTCATTCTATGAAAACTTCACCTTGAAGGATCAACACCTTAGTTTTGATTCACTTCTCCACACTCACTTAGAAGGCTCTAATTGTCAAAACTCCATAAAATTGCTTCAACATTGCAAGGGTCTTCTCCATCATGAAAAAATTCTTATTCTTTCCCATTTGATCCATTTTGGAAGGATCTTGTATCATCTTCTTATCGGCTTCCATGATTCATCATGAATTGACCTTAAAAATAGGCCTATTCTAGTAGCCCTTACTAGTCATCTTTTGCTATTTCGTGCAAAACTTTATCAAACAACTTGAAAAAATAAGACTTTATTCGAATACCCTTTTGGAATTTTTAAAACATTCATAAGGTTTCTGGGCTTGATAGTGACCGTACAAGGGCTTCCTACAAACTAGGGCAAGAGGCCTAATAGGCCTAATTTCTAGGACTGAATAGTGAACTTGATAGAAAACTTGTTCAAACCAAATCCTAAATGATTTTTAGGACCTCTATTTGCACAAAATGGATAGATATGATGTTCACCTATATGAAAAATTCTTGGAGTAGTACGGCTTTGTACAACCCTGCAATATTCTCTCAATCTTTCACCTCTAGACCTCTAACTGAGCTTCACAAACTCACCTAGGGCCTAGCATATTAAATAGTTCCTCATACTCTTGAGAATCCTAACTCCTAAAAATATATACAATATTGACTCCTCTACCATTTCCATCTAACATGAATTATTTTCCATGGTTAGATTTCATTAGGGAGCCATGACTCTCTTAACTGCTCAAAACAAGATAAATATGGACTCTTTGAACTAGAACACCAAAAAATAGAACTTAGATGAACTCAAAATGAATTTCTCTTCAAATGAAAAAGTATCCTAAGAGTCTATAGAACCCTAATAAATCATTAGATTTAGTCTTTCAATCCATCCAATAGGACTGTCAACACAAAGTCTTGGGATTTACACTGAAAATCACTTGCAGAGCTCTATTCACTATCTTCCAAGCTATTACAATGCATAATCAAACTTGATGTTTGAGTCTTCAATAAAATTAGATGCCATTTCCTTCTTTCTAGGGCCTATTGGCCAAGCACCATCTCCTAAACTTAAGGGAATCAAAAGATACCCGGATGACATGTAATCTTTTGCAATAATTGCAAAGTTGATGACAATTTCTTTTGAACATTTGGCAACTTCCACACATGCCATGTTCCTATATTCTTGGACTTCTAACCTCCTATGTCTCAAGGATCCAAAGCCATTTATGGTCTTATGGAATCTTTACAACAACAAGATGTGTTTAGAACACATTTAAGACTCTCACCTTAGCTAAGCTCCTAACACTATGAATTTAAATAAACAACGAACAAAGGCTAATTAGTGACCTTAGTCCTAGTGACTAATTCACCTATCCAACATAGCAAGAGACCTTCTAAGGTCTTAAAACAAATTATCTAACCTCTTGACTTGGCTAGAGTCAAGTACAAGCCAAAACACTTAACCAATGGAGGCTAGCCTAGGTGCTCCTGCACTAGAGATGGAGGATTCATCTTTGGGGGAGTTTTGTTGAGGAAATGGAGAATATTATAAAAATATTATACATTTGGATTGGTGGTATTTTTCATTCCATATATTTCCATCAATGCCAAAGGGGGAGGTTGTTGGAGATTTTCTAACAAGCCAGAGTGTTGACTGTATGTTTGTCATTGATGACAACATATGGCAAACAACATGTGTGGAAGCCTGATAGAGAGAAATGTAAGTATATGTTTCCTAGATATGTTATCAACATGATATCATGGACACAGAGGTTGATTCGAAGTGAAGACAATAATACAACAGTCTGTATCAATGAGAGTTCTTGACAGGTCCTAGGAAGAGTTTTGTATGTGATTTACAGTATGGTTGTAATGGAGCCTTGCTTATTTAGATTTATGTTGTAGACATATGTATGATACTATGTTCATGAACATAGAGTCAGATATGTAGTACAGGTTGAGTTATGAAGTCTCATGTTGACAGTCATAGTTTCCTGAGTTTATTTGGTAGGGCCGACATTGATTTTATTATTGTAGTAGTTGCACCTATCAATTTGATATGTGTGCTTGGATTAGTGCTTAGAGAAGAGTTAATAATGTCTTGTTAAGAGCACATGACAAAATTCAACATGAGAAGAAAGTATCAATTAATTTGGTGGAGTCGACAGTATGAAGCAAAGCATCTACTCACATTGATTTGGGCGGTCCTAATTTGGGTTGCGTGCGTAGTAGAGCCAATTGATATGTTGTTTGAGAGTTACATTGTTTCTCTAATATGATTTCAAGATGGTTCTAATAGGCCGACTTGATTATATCATTTAGAGGAAAGATATTTATAGGCAATCATTTGTGATTGCTAAGTATGGCAGAAAGTTGAAAGAGAAGAGCAGAGTAGAAGGTGTGAAGTGTTGAGCCATCAACAAAAGGTCTATGTGACAAAGTAGAGATTATATGATATTCATTGGAACTGATGAAGACAATAGGTCTAAGCACAGTTCACCAAAATCTAGATATAGTGTGTATCTGTTAAATAGAAGGTTGCAGCCTTCACCCCTTTAAGCAGTGTGCTCCCAGATAGTGTGTCCTCACCCCTAATAGGGTTAATTATATTAGACTCCTAATAGGGTCTGACCCTTGACTAGGTCACTGTACTTATTACATTGTAAAGATCAACTCCTAACAGGGTTGTAAGATCTTCTAACAGGGATCATAATACACTAGTGCAGTTCTTAGTGGGTGTCAATTCCCACCGGAGTTTTTACCTATTTGGGTTTCCCCGTAACCAAAATTGTGGTGTTGTGTTAAGTGTTCTTATATTGTGTTTTTTCTTAATGTTCTTTTGTACTTAATTGTATAAATAATTGAATTTGGTAGATAACTGATTCACCCCCCCCTCTCAGTTATCTCTTGGGACTTTTCCTAACAGAAGTGAGTGTTGAGATTGAGTCAGGGAGACCTTTGGAAGGAATGATTTTAGGTTATGTTATGGAGTTAGATAGTCTTTTGCATTATATGAGCTAGATATATGTACCTCCATCAGATGATTTTTGTACCTTGATTTTATCTAAGTATCATTGTGCACTTTACTTGACACATCTAGGTGTCAAGAAGATGCATGCAAACCTTCAATAGTTATATTATTGGTCCAGTATGAAATGTGATTTTTTTATTCATTTTGTAGCAAGATGTCTAGAGTGTTAGAAGGTTAAGATAGACTATCAACATCTAGTAGGGCTTTTATAGCCTAATCTTGTTCCATCATGTAAATCCAGGATATCATCTCAATAGATTTCATCATGGGTTTTCCTATGACTCATCACATACATGAGACCATCATGGTCACTATTGAACAATTAACCAAAGTGGCACACTTTTCTCCTATGAGAGAATTCTATACAATAGGTTCAATAGCTAGAGTCTTTATGCAAGATATTGTGAGACTACATTGTATTCCCCATAGGATTATATCAGATAGGGATCCATAATTCACTTCTACATTTTTGACTTCTTTACAACATGATCTTGGAGCACAACTAAATTTTAGTTCAACATATCATCCTGAGACCAATGGATAGATAAAGCGGGATAATAAGGTGTTAGAGGATATGTTGAGGATGTATGTCATGGATAAATAGACTCATTGGGAGGACTATTTGTATTTGGTCAAGTTTTCTTACAACAACAGTTATCATAGTTTGATTGGTATGTCACCTTTTTAGGCTTTATATGGTCATCCTTGTCATACACCTTTGAGTTAGGATAGGCTAGAGGATCATATTCTGTTAGGTCTTGAGATGATTTAAGATATGGAGTAGTATGTAGAGCACATCGATGAGCATGTGACCACAACTCAGGTTAGATAGAATAAGTATGTAGATGCTCATAGGGTGGATATATAGTTTGTAGTTGGTGTTAAGGTGTTTCTGAGAGTGTGTCCATGAAAGAGTCTGATCTGTTATGGAAAGGGTTCAAATTTGGCACCTCGTTTTGTTGGCCCATTTGAGATTCTTGAGAGGATAGGATCAGTTTCTTATCATCTTGCTTTTCTGCCCATCTTATCTCATGTTCATGATGTTTTCCATGTTTCAGCACTTAGATAATATATACTAGATGTTACACATGTTCTTGACTATAATGCTTTATAGGTAGAGGATGAGAAGTTGGCTTTGGAGCCCGTTCACATACTTCAATAGTGAGAGTTGACCCTCAGGGATCGTACCATTGAGAAGGTAAGGGTCCAATGTGACCCTACTAATGAATCATCAATGACTTGGGAGGATGCAACCATATTACAAGATTTATATCCCTATTTGTTTGTAGTCTTCCAAGAGTAAGGATAATTCTAGGGGAGGTGGATGTAGTGCCCACCCATAGTTTTTTTTTCAGTTTTATATTGCCAAAATTTTTTAGGCCACTTTCATGTCTGCGTTGATTATTTCAACTTTATTATGTGGTTTTGGATATATGACATTACATAGTGATTTGATATTGGATAGTCATGAGATATGATATGTTTACAGTTAGATGATGTTAGTTACTTTGATGATGATTATTTATATGATTAAATATGTCATTTATATTCATGATGTAACGTACTCGATACTTGCATGTGTATGGTCATCATGTATGTTTTACCTTTCTGTTTGATGTGTTTGATGTGGTTGAGGGATGAAGTTGTAGTTAGTGCTAGGATTAACAAGACATAAATAACAATTACATGTAAATATGACCAATATCAGAAAACAATAAACCACACAAAAGAGAACACAAGACACAAAGATTTAACGTGGTTCACCCAATCCCTGGGCTACGTCCACCAATAGTGAGTCCAAATATTATTATTGTCCAATGATTACAACCTAATTACAATCTGTAATCCCTTACAGCTCAATATCACCGCAAGAAGCTACTAAAACATACATTATGAAAACCCTAACCCTAAGCCATATTATACAATATCAGGTTACATGTAAATATGACCAATATCAGAAAAAAATAAACCACATAGAAGAGAACACAAGACACAAAGATTTAACGTGGTTCACCCAATCCCTGGGCTATGTCCACCAATAGCGAGTCCAAATATTATTATTGTCCAGTGATTACAACCTGATTACAATTTGCAATCCCTTACAGCTCAATACTGTCGCAAGAAGCTACTAAAAAATACATTATGAAAACCCTAACCCTAAGCCATATTATACAATATTTTGCCGCTTTAGGGTTAGAATGAGTTACAACATGTCGGCCCAGATTTAGCTGAAAATATGTCGGCCCCCAAAAAATTCAAGAGAGGAAAAGTGTACAATACTTTCCTGATCAGTCACCACAAGTTAACAGTTAGTTGCTTGCAAGATCCACACGATGTACCCATCCCTACCATTGCTTATATATATATATAGATAGATAGATAGATAGATAGATAGATAGATAGATATATATATATATATATATATATATATATATATATATATATATATATATATATATATATATATATATATATATATATATATATATATATATATATATATATATATATATATGGATGTACATGCTTGTCTTTTATGTAGGTTTGTAGGTACCAGGCATCGACTTCCCTGAATTGTTAGGATGAGCATGCCCTATCACAATGTCTCAATGGTAAGAGAGGGAAGATAACATTCATGTCTAAATCCCAACCTAAGCCATTTTATTGGACCATGAAATAGTGGACAAATTTTTGATCTATTTCCTCTTCGAATTCGTCTAGGTGACGTAAATTCATGAGCCTTTCCCTTGAGCATGATTATCATTTTATTAGGTTTAGTTTCTTTTTTCTATCTTTGGCCAGTTGGTGTGATTGTTGTGAAATAGTTAAATGATTTACTGTGATTAATTATATAATTTAATAATTAAATCTTATTAAATATAGAAAATTAAATGTGAGAGTATTTAATTAATAGAGATTAATTAAATATATTTATTAACTAAAAGACTTAATTAAAGTCTAATTGTGGAAATACAAGATTTAATTAATTATTAAATTTAAAATTTTAATTAAAGATAAAATCAATTAATTAATAATAAATTATCAATTGCATTAATGATAAAATAATTTAAAATAATATTTCTTTTAGTTATAATTGACATGCAATTAGTTGCATAATCAATTACATAAATAAAAGAATAAAGTATTTTTAAAAGTTGAGTGAATTGATATAAACAAGAAATACTAAATTTGAATTAAGTGAAAGTGCATTAAGTTATTAATTATTAAATTGAAGATCATGCAAAAGGAATATTGGTAATAAAAAAGTTTTGGGAGTTAAGTTGAGTTCCGGGTTTGCATGGTTGAGTTTGAGTTCCAGGTTCTTTTCCTTTTTTAGGAGGATTTGGCCATTGTTATTCTACACAAATTTGCATGTTTTGGCTCTAAGGATTGAATTGGAGGTTATTGTGAAAGCTTTAGAATTTTTCAGGGTTTGGATTGTTCTTCATGGTTTTTGTCAATCGGTGGTTTGAGGTATGGTTTGAAACCCTCGTAGATTAAATTTTTTTTTTTAAAAGAAAGTTTTTTTTCTTCGTGCATGTTAGATCTTGTTGGTATATGTTTTGGAATTCTTCTCTTGCTTAGATTGCTGGTTATAAGCTTTTGGTGAAAGAAATCTGGTATTGTGAATACTTGGTATGTTATGAATATCGTAGAAAAATCTTGTTTAGAATCCGTTAGGGTTGATAAATTTTGTTGTAGAAAACCTTAGGGTTTGAATCAAATTAGAATATTTAAATAATTTTGCTCCCTGGTAGAAATCAACTATTAGATTTCTTGTTGGTTAAACCTATATATATATATATATATATATATATATATATATATATATATATATATATATATATATATATATATATATATATATATATATATATATATATATATATATATATATATATATATATATATATATATATATATATATATATATATATATATATATATATATATATATATATATATATATATATATGGTTGGATGTTCTTTAAAAAAATATTTAAAAATTATGCTTGTTGTTCTGTCTCAGAGATTTTTTGACTAAATTAAAAAAAAAAAAAAAGTTAAAAATATATATATATAATATAAATGTGGTGCAAGAGCACCTAGGGGTTAGATGACTTCTACCCTCAAATTTTGGCTTGTTTGATCCTATAAGGATCAAGGTGAGAATAAGGACTAGTTGAGAGTCCTAGGTGTGTTTGGACACTGTTGTGTTTGGGTTGTTTCAATTTAGTTTATGGTGTCAGTGAAAATCAAGCTTTGAAATGTAAGCCAAAAAGTGGCACAATGTGAAGAATGACATAAAAAAAGTTAAATTTTCTCATTTTGGTTGAAGGTAGATTTAGGGGGGGTCTAATTATCATTTGGTAGATTGGTCCCATGCAATGGATTTGGGGACAAGGTGCAAAATTGTAAAAAGTTGCTCGAACAACTTTTGCAACTTCTCAAAATTACATGACAACATTTGAGAAAAGATAGGAAATGTGCCCTAAGTGACTTAGGGGTCAAAACCAATGGAGGAAACCTAATGAGTGGACCTATTTAAGGTTTTTTTAACATTGTAAGGAGGTTGGAAAATTTCTAGCATGAATCCCAATAGTAAAGGAGTGATAGTTTTTTGGTTTTCAATTGAGTATTGATTATTTGCTTTAGAAAGTTGTGTTTATGGATTGAGCTTGTATATTTTACCATTGTAGATGGTGATAGTATAGTTTGTTTCTTTTCTTTGTGAGTGTTTGCATTGATTTTTGTTTCTTTTCTTTGTGAGTGTTTGCATTGATTTTTGTTCAATTTTGTTTGTTAAAATAAAAATCCATTCTCTGAGTCATGTCACTGGACTGAACAAAGTTGGGTGCAAAAGAATGGATCTACACTAAATCTCCTATGTGGTTAGGTCATGGACCTTGGATGTTTGGAAGTAGAGTCTATGAGGCTTATTTTCCTTCTTGTTAGAGGTCAGAAGATGAAGAGAGCTATTTTTAAGCTCTTGCCCTAGGCGAGCTCTGCCATAGCCCGACTAGGAGCAAGAGTAACAGAAGTTTATAATTTGTAGGAGTGGATTGGATAGATAAATACCATGTTTTGGAAGTGTTTGAAAGGTTCACACAAAGCCATGGTTGTGAGTTAGAGGTGTGGTGAATCCATTTTATTGGATCTCTAAAGAAAAGAATCAAAGAGTGGTTCATTTCCTTCCAAATTAGCCCAGTTAGGGTTCAGACAATGTACAGATGATCAAAGCACTAAGACCAAGAAAATAGTAAAGGTTTTTAAAAAGGGTATCAAGATCTTAAATTTTTATAGAGTTTTGATTGTGAGTTTTGGGAATGAAAGCCTAAAAACCTCAAAACTAGGGCTACAAGAGACCTAATAGCCCTAAATGCCTAAAAACTAGGAGATTAAGTAGTGATAGAGAAATGAACCTATGACCAATCAAGAAAAGATATTTGGTGATTGAATTAATTGATTTACAAGCCCTAGACTCCTTCAAGGTCATTTGGAAAGGGCTAGGAATATTGGTAATGAACTTACCCAAGTGAGTTCAAGGAAAGAGTTTGAGTTCAAATTGTTAGAGAGGCTCTTATGAATAGGAGAGAAGTTGTGACAGTTCTCCAAAGGAAGTAGGGTTAAGGATTATATGCTTAGAAGGTCTAGGATGTGACCTTACTAAGGAGTCAAGTTGACTCTGGAATATGAGCCTCCCTATCAAATTGGTATCAGAGCCTATTAAGATTTGTGAAAAGTGTAGGGCATGTCATAATTAGTTGGTAATAAATCATGATAAACAATGCAAAATTCACTAAGGTCAAGGACCAAGAAGAGGATAACAAAATCCTTAGATAAATATAGGCAGAGATTGACGACAAACTCGGTGCAGTGGAAACCAACACTGAGGAAGTGAGTGATAAAGTTAAATAAGTAGGAGATAAAGGCAAAAAAATGGTAGTAGAAGATGAGGTCCCTAAGCTGGACCTTGTCCTCCAAGAAGAACATTTTCTTAGATCCTTGAAAGCCATGAGTGGGAAGGCCTTTAGAGGGAATACCTCTTTTCAGTGGTAAGATGGAACCAGACCTAGTGATGGAATGGATTGAAGGTCTATAAAATCACTTTGAATGTGATGGGGTGAGTGAGGCCCAAAATATCAAATTAGCCAAGTCAAGACTAAGAGGAGCTTCCCTAATATGGTGGAAACTTGTTTAGACAAAGATCTAGAAAAGAAGGTAAGAATCCAATAGCCATATGGAAGGGAGTGGTGTCCAAAATTAAAGAAACCTATATGCCTGAGGATTATGAAATTTAGTTGCACAAGAAGAGATAGAATTGAGATAGAGGGATCTTGATGTAAGCTCTTACACTGAAGAGTTTCAAAAACTATGTTTTAGGTCTAAGGTAGTGGAGGATGAAAGCCTCAAGGTAGCAAGATATTTAAATGGCCTAAGATGGAACATACAAGAGGAGATTAGTCTCCTAAGTGCCAATTCCATGCACAAATGTTATCAACTTTCCCTCAAGGTGGAAGAGAAGAAAAAAATGAAACAAGATCGAAGCAGCAGGGGTAGAGGTAGAGACAGAGACACAAGAGGAAACCGGGGCATTTATGGTGGTAGAGGAAATGAATCCAAACCCTAAGGAGAATCTAGGTTGATAGAACAAAGCAATGAAGCTAGTGGAAGAGGTAATCATGGTAGAGGAAGGGGGTCCTAATAACAACAACAAAGGAAGATTTCATGGCTCTAGTAGAGGTTCTCATTTTGCAAATATGAAATGTTATAATTGTAATCATTTGGGTCATCCTGCATATAGGTGTCCTAAGAAGGAAACTTATTCCCCAATCAGAGAGGAGGGGTGAACTATGTACAAGAAGGAACTGGTAGTGTCAAGTCTCCTGAGGTAAACCTTGACTCAGAGAGTGGTGATAATCTAATGATAAGAAGGGTCCTAATCAAAGAGCTAGTCAAAGAATATCCCAAGAAAAGGAGGCCACTCTTCAAATTTAGATGCAAGATACTTGGCAAAGTACACAAACTAATTATAGATTCAGGGTCAACAGATAAAATTATTTTAGAGGAAGCAGTGAACAAACTAGGATTGCCTAGAATACATCATAGCCATTCATATAGAGTTACATAAGGGGAAACATGTATTGGTTGAATAAGGGGAAACATGTATTGGTTAATGAAAAAGCATGGGTTGAGTTTGCAATAGGAGGATATATTGACAAGATTTTATGTGATGTGCTACCTATCGATGCTTGCCACTTGTCATTGGGAAGACCATGGAAGTTTGACAGGAAGGCCATGCACAATGGGGATAAAAAGTCATACTCATTTCAGAAGGACGGGGTAACATATAAGATCCAATCTTTGGTGGATGAAGAAGAGACTAGATCTAGTGGTCCTAATGTGTTGGTTTTTGGTGGAAAAGAGTTCCTAAATGACCTTAAGAAGGAAGATGGAGTGGGTTTTTTTATTGTGGTGAAGCCTAAGGAGGAGGAGAAAACTAAGAAAAAACCTATACCTATAGATGTACAACAACTTTTGGATCAGTTTAATGATATTGTCAATGATGGAGCTCATGCAACTTTAGCCCCTCAAAGGAAAGTGAGTCACCAAATAGACTTCATACTAGGGGAATCATTGCCAAATAAAGCTTCTTACAAACTGACCCCTAAACAAAACAAATAAATGGAAAGGAAAGTGCAAGAGCTAATTGATCAAGGCTTAGTGAGGAAAAGCATAAGCCCATGTGTAGTCCTAGTGGTATTAGCATCCAAGAAAGGAGGTACGTGGAGATTATGTATTGAATCAAGGGAAATTAATAGGAAAACAATTAGGTATATATTTCCAATTCCTAGAATAGAGGATTTGATGGATTGTCTTGGAGGGGCACAATACTTTACCAAAATAGACTTGAAGAGTGGTTACCATAAAATCCAGATAAAGGAGGGAGATGAATGGAAGACAACCTTCAAACCATATAAGGGCTATATGAATGACTTGTCATGCCATTTTGGTTCACTAATGCCCCCTAGCACCTTCATGAGGCTGATGAATGAGGTGTTGAAGGACTATATAGGAAGGTTTGTAACTTAGTGTATTTTGATGATATACTCATTTTCAGTAAGGCTAGAGCAGAACATCTTGAGCACTTGGAAATTGTGTTAAGGAGATTGCATGAAGAATAGTTAGCCATTAACTTGGAAAAATATGAGTTCTTGAAGAAAGAACTTGTCTACCTTGGATTTATGGTCTCAAAAGGAACTTTAAAGATGGATCCTAGTAAGGTTGAAGCTATACTCAACTGGCCTACTCCAAAAACCGGTATAGAGGTAAGAAGTTTCCATGGGCTTACATAATTCTATATATATTTTTAGAAACTTTAGTGAAATATGTGCTCTAGTATTGTATACTATTAAGGTTGGTTTAAAAGCTAAGTTTAGGTGGACTAAGGAGCCAGATAAGGGGTTTGTAGTGTTAAAGAAAAGAATAGCCACCCAACCTATAGTTGTTTTACTAGTTTTGAAAAATTGTTTACTTTAGAGTATGATTCCAATAATATAGTAGTGGGGGCTATATTAAGTCAAGATAATAGACCAGTGGCTTTTTATAGTGAAAATTTGAATGAGGCTAAGAAGAGATATTCCTAATATGACCTAGAAATCTATGCATTAGTACAAGAACTTGGAAGTGGAGATATTATCTCCTGCCCAAAGAATTTGTGGTGTTCACAGATAATCAAGCATTAAGCTTCATTAACTCCCAAGATAAGCTAAGTAATAGATATATCAAGTGGATGGAATTTTTGCAGGCATACACCTTCAATATTAAGCATAAAAAGGGTCAGATGAATAAGGTGGCCGATACTTTGAGCAGGAGGCTTCTCACAGTGAAGGAAGTACAATTGCAAAGTATAGGGGTGGCAAGGTTCAAGGACCTCTATATTTAGAGGATGAAGACTTTGTTGAGGCATATAAGGTATGTAGTGAGGTCAATAATCATTTTCACAGTCAATATGTAGACTATACCTTACAAGATGGACTTTTGTTCAAAGGTGGTCAATTGTGTGTGCCTAGAGGATCCATGAGAGAAAATCTCATTCAAGAAAAGCATAATGGTAGTCTTAGTGGACATTTTGGTTTGAATAAGACACTTGAATTAGTCCAAAGGTTTTACTATTGGCCTAGGATGCCTAAGGATGTTAGAAGGTATGAGGAACAATGCATTGTGTGTCAAAAGGATAAGGGAACTACTTTAGATGTTGTCCTTTATCAGCCATTACCAGTTCCCAATAGGCCATGAGAATGTATTAGCATGGATTTTATTGTTGGATTACCAAGGAATAACACTGGTTTGAATAGTGTTTTTGTAGTTAGTGACATGTTTAGTAAGATAAGTCACTTCATTCCTTGCAAGAATACACATGATGCCAGCTACATAGCACACATGTTCTTTAAGGAGGTGGTTAGAATACATGGGCTCCCTAATAGTATAGTATAAAAAAGAGACAAAAATTTCATGGACACTTTTGGAAAACCCTATGGAAAAGGTTAGGAATTAATATGCATTTTGGGTCAGATTACCATCCCCAAATGGATGGAAACACTGAAGTGGTCAACAAGACACTTAGAAACCTTTTGAGATGTCTCAATAAAGATTATGGATAAACTTGGGATCAAGTTGTCCATCAAGCTGAGTTTGCCTACAATGACACTATAAATAGGACAAAAGGGAAGAGTCCATTTGAACTATTTTATGGTCTTCATCGCAAAGGTGTCATGGAGCTCAGAGATATAGGAAATATGGAGAAGAGAAGTGGCCATGACAAGGAATTTTCATAGTCCATGAAAGAGATACATGAGTAGGTGAAGAACAATGGTAGAAAATACTAAGAAAATCAAAGACAGAGTAGATGAGAGAAGGAAAGATTTACAATTTTCTATTGGTGACTTAATCATGTGGTTCATATGAACAAATCAAGGCTTCAGAAGGGAATCCCCAACAAGTTGCAGATGAGAAGGATAGGTCCTTGCAAGATACTAGCCAAGTATGGAAATAATGCCTATACACTTAATCTCCCTACCGATATAGGTATTTCTGTAATTTTCAATGTAGCTAATTTGGTACCTTATATAGGTTCTAGTTCAAAGGAAGATCAACTAGATGTTGAGGTTGCATAGGTCATCACAAATTTACCATTGCCTCCCCAAACCAAGCCCCAAGATGAGAAGGTTTTGGATTCCAGAGTCAAGAAGAAGACCATACATGCCACCTATATGGAACATCTCATCAAATGGAAGAGATTACCTGAAGAAGAAGCTATTTGGATTTCTAAGGGTGACTTCAAATTTTTTGGTGTTGATCTAAGCTTATTGTCACCTGGTGTGACTTGACTTCTTTTCATTTGGAGGAGAATGGTGCAGGAGCACCTAGGGGCTAGATGACTTCTACCCTCAAATTTTGGCTTGTTTGATCCTATAAGGATCAGGTTGAGAATAAGGACTAGTTGAGAGTCCTAGGTGTGTTTTGGGCACTTTTTGTATTTGGGTTGTGTCAATTTAGTTTTAGGGTGTCAGAGAAAATCAAGCTTTGAAATTTAAACCAAAAAGTGGCATAGTGTGAGGGATGACATAAAAAATGTTAAATTGTATCATTTTGGTTGAAGGTAGATTTAGGGGAGGTCTAATTATCATTTGGTAGATTGGTACCATGCATTGGATTTGGGGACAAGGTGCAAAGTTGCAAAAAGTTGCTTGAGCAACTTTTGCAACTTCTCAAAATTGCATGACAACATTTGAGAAAAGCTAGGAAATGTGCCCTTATGGTTCAAATGTATTTGTTTATTCTTTTATGAGATGATGTACTTTAGTTTCATTATGTGGGAGATTTATATGATTATTGTACTTTAAGATTAAATTGTATTTATGGAATTCTACGTCAAGAAACCCTTGAGATTTGTAATCTGTAATTTAGATTGTGTTTTATGATTATGTATTGACTTTATATTATTGCTTCCACTTTGTCATTAAATATTGTTTGTAAACTCTTAAGAAAAAATCTATTTTGTAAACTTAGTAATAGTTTTTTAGGGTAATCTCTCCTTGGTTTCCTGGCAAGGCATTACATGGTTCAGGGTTTGGAAGTGTAAAGGGCTTAATCAAGTGGGAAATCAATACAAATCCTAAAATATGGAAATGTATGCAAAGGACCTAGGTGAGAAATAAATTATGTGATTGGATGAATAAATGAGAAATTGAGCATAGAAATTAGAGCCAACCTTGAGTTTAAGCAAGGAGGAGGACCTTAATTTAAAGTATGTATGCAATTAGGTACAATGTGAGGTCCTACCATAAGGAACACACTAACATGGGATACAAATAGTCCCAAAATGAACACTAATGAAGTGCTTAATTTTTAGGATGGTATAAATCTAAAGAAAAGGGGAGAAATATATGACTCATGGGCTTTCCTGATGTAATTAATAATTAATATTTTTAAAGGGAAAAGAGTGTAGAGTATGCAAATATACATAATTAGTGTACATATGTGTGTGAAGAGGAGTATGTGCTAAAGTAAGATTTGTATCTAAATGAAAAGAAAAAGATTGAGAGAATGCATATACATAGTATGAATGTGCAGGGATTCGAACAAGATTATATAAGAGTATGGGGATATATGAGAATGTTGGTCTAAAGAAGAGAAAGAGGCAGAATGAATACATATGCAACAAGGGTAGTAGTAATTAAAAAGAGATATATTATTTATT
>BSBK01012557.1:0-5000 GCA_027943335.1 Chamaecyparis obtusa
TATATATAATATATATATATATATATATATGTATATACATGTGTGTGTATATATATATATATGTATATTTATATGTATATGTATATATGTATATGTATATATCTGTGTGTGTGTGT
The DNA here is from genome assembly GCA_027943335.1 of Chamaecyparis obtusa. NCBI lineage: Eukaryota > Viridiplantae > Streptophyta > Pinopsida > Cupressales > Cupressaceae > Chamaecyparis > Chamaecyparis obtusa. The sequence goes on from BSBK01012557.1 coordinate 117, forward strand.
GTATATATATATATATATATATATATATATATGCACACAAATATATACATATATATATACATACATATATATATATATGTATATATATATGTATGTATATATATACGTATGTATACATGTATATATATATATATATACATCTATACATACGTATATATATATATATATATATATATATATATATATATATATATATATATATATATATATATATATATATATATATATATATATGTATATATACGTATATATATATACGTATATATTTATATAGATATATATATATATGTATATATACGTATATATTTATATATATGTATATATACGTATATATTTATATATATATTGATGAAGGGTGCTCCCCTTAATTCCACAAACACATAACAGAAATAGAGAAACAACAACAATAATATGCAAGAACAGAAAATTGGCTTCTTATTATCTCCACAAATGTGGAATTACAAATTTTCAGAATTACAATATGCAAAGCCACATGGGCATTCCCTTACAATATTCTTTAGGACAAAGCCTTGAATCAATACCCAGATCTACTACCCAGAACTATTCTGAACTGCCTAAGACAATAATACAGCCTTCCTTATATAGGCAATTTTCCACCGCCTGGGAAGGTTCCAGAATTTTAGCCAATAAGGCCGACCAACTTAGAATTATTTTATTTTACATTTTATTACATCATAGTCGGCTCAAGATAACCTTTGAAACCTGAACAAAAATTTTGAAGAAAATTATTTTCTGCTATTTCAGGTGGCCCAACTTCCGAAGACCATAAGTCATCACCAGTTGACCCGCTCGGCTATTATAACCCCATTTCAGAAATGCCATGAAGTGCTCTACAGGCTTGACCCGCGCAAGCACCTGTCACCCAAATTTTTGACCTCATCCGGGGCCTCTAAAGCCTTCAAAACCGAGTTCAAAGTTTCTATACCCTGCTGCCAATACCGAAAATCTTCAATATCTTCCAATATACACTTGATCTGGCAATGAAACTTTACTGGCAGACTTATATGACCAAAATGAACCTCCAAGAAAGAAATAAGATCATATTGAGCACATGCAAAAATTACCAAAAATATTAACTTTCCATAAATAGCAGCTCTGCACAAAATAGCCCTTATTGAATACAAAAATAGAAATATTTTTGGGTGATGCAAGATTGCTCTTACACCCAGGATGCTCCTGCATCAGACACCCAGGGTAATTTGAGAAGTGACCCTGTCACGACTTAGGTGTGCAAAGGAAAACCAAGACAGCTAACCTCCTCCTTTGTCAGCCATGATGAATCTTCAATAGGTCGTCTTTTCCATTTGACCAAATATTCTTCATATATCATGTTCCTTGTGCTTCTACCAACACGATTGTCCAGTATATCTTCAATCTCCTTAGTGTCTAAACTAGTTGCTCGAATATTCCACTGTGCTGCTGTGATCTCATCTTCAACACCTCCTTCATGATACTCTATCAGATCTGAAATGTTAAACACTGGTAAAATATTTAGCTCAGTAGGTAATTCTACCTCATATGCATTTCCTGAATCATGTTTCTTCAATATCCTACATGGTCCAAACTTCTTCATTTTCAGCTTGTTATATGTACCAACTGGAAACCACTCCTTCCACAAATGAACCATGACTTCATCACCAACCTGAAATTTTTTATACCTCATTTTCTCATCTGCCTTAGCCTTATACTGTGCATTCATCTTGGTAATATGCTTCCTCACCTCCTCATGGATGTTCTTCAAGTGTTCTGCAAAATCCTCAGCTTCAGCACTACTTATTTCTCCTTTATCTATCTTCCTCAATTTAGATGCATTTCTTGGACTACTTCCATATACAATCTGGAATGGTGATTTACCAGTGCTTCTATTGATAGAATTATTGTATGCAAATTCTGCCTGTGATAAAATCAAATCCCATCCTGTTGGCTTATCTCCAACCAAACATCTTAGAAAATTTCCCAAGCTCCTATTCACCACCTCTGTCTACCCATCAGTCTGTGGATGATGTGATGAACTAAACTTCAAATCTGTCTTCAACTTCTTCCACAATGTATGCCAAAAATATCCAACAAACTTAGTGTCCCGATCTGAAACTATGGTCTTTGGCAAACCATGAAGTCTCACTACTTCTTTGAAAAACAATTCTGCTACATGAACAACATCATTAGTCTTCTTGAAGGGAATAAAATGTGCCATCTTTGAAAATCTATCAACTACCACAAAAATTGAATCGTGTCCCCGCTGTGTCCTCGGTAAACCAAGAACAAAGTCCATGTTGATATCCTCCCAAGGCTTCTCTGGTACAGATAATGGCTGATACAACCTTGTATTCTGCTTCACTCTTTTTTCCATCTGACATACTCTGCAACTCTGTACAAACTTCTTCACATCTTGCTGCAACTGTGGCCAATAATAATTCTCACTAACCAAACCAAGGGTTTTGTCACGACCAAAATGTCTAGCCAATCCTTCGCCATGCTTCTCCTTGATGAGATTCTCCCTCATAGAACTTCGTGAAATGCACAACTGACTCCCTCTGAATAGCATATCATCCTGGATGATGAAATCCAATCATTTCATCCTGTCTAGAGTAACAGGTTCTGTACAAGCTTTCCACGCTTCACCAAAATCAGGATCCTCTAGATACAAATTTTTGAGTTCCTTGAACCCAACCACTTCAATCTGCATTTCTGTTAGCAATAGTTGCCTTCTGCTAAGAGCATCTGCAACCCTATTAGACTTTCCACTCCTGTGTTTCAAAACAAATGTATAACTCTGCAAAAACTCAACCCATTTCAAATGCCTTTGATTCAATTTTCTTTGACTATTCAAATATTGCAAAGCTTGATGATTAGTATACAAAACAAACTCTTTAGGAAGTAGATAATGTCTCCACTTCTTTAATGCCTGAACTATAGCATAAAATTCTTGATCATAAACAGAATATTTCCTCTTGGCATCATTTAACTTCTCACTGAAATAAGCAACAGGTTTACCTTCTTGGCTCATAACAGCTCCTATTGCAGTACCACTAGCATCACAATCTACTTGAAACACCTTATTGAAATCTGGAAGTGCTAAAACAGGTTGTTCTATAACTTTTTGTTTCAATAATTGAAAACTCTTTTCTGCTCCTTTAGTCCACTTAAACTCTTTTCTATCCCCTCTCATTGTTTCAGTCAATGGTCCACAAATACTGCTAAAATTTCTGATAAACTTTCTGTAAAAGCTAGCTAGACCATGAAAAGATCTTACCTCAGTAGCACTCTTTGGAGTAGGCCATTCAAGGATAGCATGTACCTTCTCTGGGTCCATTTTTAGACCTTCTGCTGAAACTACAAATCCCAAATACACTAACTCTTTCTTCACAAAACTACACTTCTTCAAATTAATCAACAATTTCTCTTCTCTCAACTTCTCAAATACCATACGAATATGCATCATATGCTCATCCAATGTCTTACTAAAGATCAAAATATCATCTAGGTAAACAATGACAAACTTACCCAGAAATTCTTTCAGAACCTCGTTCATGAGCCGCATGAAAGTGCTCGGTGCATTGGTTAGCCCAAAAGGCATGACTAACCACTCATATAGTCTTTCCTTTGTCTTGAAGGCAGTCTTCCATTCATCTCCTTCTCTGATCTGAATCTGTTGATATCCACTCTTCAGATCTATCTTTGAGAAATACACAGCTCCACTCAAACAGTCCATAATATCATCCATTCGTGGCAATGGAAACCTATACTTGATTGTGATCTTGTTTATTGCTCTGGAATCTATACACATCCTCCATTCTCCATTCTTCTTTGGTGCTAATACCCCTAGTACAGCACAGGGACTCAGACTCTCATGGATCAATCCTTTCTGTAATAGTTCATGTACTTGTCTGTTCAACTCCTCACTTTCTGCAGGTGTCATTCTATGTGATGCCTTATTCAGCAAACTCACTCCTGGGATCAAGTCCATCTGATGATTGATCTTCCTGACTGGTGGTAATCCATCAGGCATGTTAACGGATACAATATCCTGAAACTCATTCAACAAATCTGCAACTTCTACAGGAACATCTTCTACTTTCTCTTTACCAGCTTTTGGAATTAAAGCAAAACATACATGCTCATGCCTCATACCATCTAGGAAATTTATTCCATCAACAAAAGTTATCCTTACATTACCACATACCTTTTCTTCAGTCTCCTTCAATGGTTTTAGCTTATGCCGCACTCCATCCTTTGTCAGGGAATAGGTATTCGCACGACCATCATGTACAACACATCTGTCAAACTACCATGGTCTACCCAACAACATATGACATGCATCCATAGATATGATATCACACAATACCTCATCTTGGTATCCGCCAATCTTGAACTTCACCAAGCATTGTTCATTGACCATGACCTTGTGGTCATCCTGTACCTAGGCAATCCGATATGGATGTGGGTGTTTCTGTCTCTTGAGCTTCAACTTTGTCACCATCTCTTCTAACACCAAATTGTCAGTGCTTCCACTATCAATAATCACATCACAACATTTACCTTTACACTTGCACCTGGTGTGAAACAGGCTCCTTCTTTGCTCAGGTTTATTCTCACCACTCAACAGGACTCTTCTATTAATCAATGTTTCTCCTCTTTTAGCATCTTCAGAATTTGATGATCTGGCATCTTCATCTACATGTGCAACTCTGGCCTGGCCTTCATTTCTCCTGTCCATTCTACCTTGGCGCTGAGGACATTCAAATGCCCTATGACCTTCTTCTCCACAGTGAAAACATGTTCCACAGAAGCCACCTCTTCCAAATCCTTGTCCTCTTCCTCTTCCTCTCTGATCTCTATTATTCTGATCTTGGAAGTGATTGA